>ONZH01018478.1:0-16047 GCA_900303285.1 Rhinella marina
TGTGACGTACAGAAAGTGTCACCTGGACAGTATATATGGATGGGAGCGAATGTGCTGCACTGTGACACACAGAAAGGTTACACAAAGCTGAGTAAAATGGATTTGTATCACTGAGCTAAAACAACTGAAAAAATAATTTTTTTTTTATATATTTTGTTTTTTTGGGAACGTGACGTGCAAGAACTATGGTAGAACTGACTGACACCCTGTTAACGGTGGCTATTAGTCTGCGACCCAGACAAAATGTCGCACAGAGAGTTTTCTGGATCAAGCGGTAGATGATATTGGTAGCAAATGACTTGGTTGTATTGTGTGACGTACAGAAAGTGTCACCTGGACAGTATATATAGGATTGGGAGCGAGTCAGTGCTGAACTGTGACACACAGAAAGGTTCCACACTGCTGTGTGCAATGGATTTGTATCACTGAGAATAGAACAATAAAAAAACAAAACAGGGTTTAGATATGGCAAAGATTGGTTGTAGCTGCACTACTAGTGCCTAGCCCAGCCAAGTGACAAAAAAATAAAATAAAATGTCTTCTAGCCCTTAGAAGGGCTGTTGGGTTCTTTGTGGGTGATCCCTGCCTAACAGAGAACTAAATGCAGGCCTAAACACTGTCCCTGAAAGGCAGCAGCTCTATCCCTAACGACATCCAGACGGCATCTGAGCCGAGCACCGCGGCCAGTCACTAGTATATTCCAGGGTCACCTGATCAGGCCTGCCAACCCCTGCTATCGACATGTAAGGGCCCCACGTGATGCTGGGTGTACTGTAGAGTCTCCTGGCTTGTGATTGGCTGTGTTTATAGGCGCCAAAAAAGCACGATGCGGAAGTTGCCATTTCCTCAAGTATGGCAAGATACTCGTCCGAGCAGCGAGCACTTACGAGTACCCTAATACTCGAACGAGCACCAAGCTCGGACGAGTATGCTCGCTCATCTCTAGTCCTGTGTAACATTTCATCTTGTCCGTGGTGGTGCTGAAGGAAAATTGAACATCAGCTGGCAGACTTCCCCATAAATTACGGATGATCGGCTGGAGATCCAACAGAGGAATACTCATTGATGAGAACATTGAGTGGCCCTTCTAACGAAAATGAATTGTCTAATGTACATTTCATGGGAAATACAAAGCATACCTTCTTTTAAATCTATGGTTTTACGTATCAGGATAGAACATAATAAAAAACATATTGTCCTAAGAAGCTCTAAATTACGTAACTACAACCTCAAATGAACAAGAGCACATAAAAAAATTACACTGTCACTATTTATTTCATAAAAACTAGGCAAAAATGCAAAAGCTGTGTGTGAAAAATGAAGTACACCCTTACTGCTTCTATAAGAATTAAGAGGGTAAGTAGCTGCCAGGTGATGCCAATCAAATGTCCTTCATTAATTGACCATCAGCAAGTGTGACCACGACAACCAATCCACTTTCCAGGAAACTGTTCATCTAGGAATGATCGGACCTGTGGTTAATGTGGTTGTGCCCCATAATGTAGTGGTGCACCATCTTGCTGGAAAAACTCAGGGAACGTGCCAGCTTCAGTGCATAAAGAGGGAAACACATCATCATGTAGCAGTTGAATGGCCCCCAAGGTCTCCCGATCTGACCTCCTTAGACTTTTATCTTTGGGGTCATCTGAAGGCAATTGTCTATGCTGTGAAGATATGAGATGTGCAGCCCCTGAAACTACGGATACTGGAAGTCTGTGCTAGCATTTCTTCTGCAGTGTTGCTATCAGTGTGTGAAGAGTGGGAGAAGAGGGTTGCATTGACAATCCAACACAATGGGCAGCACTTTGAACACATTTTTTAAGTGGTCAGAAACTTGTAAATAACTCATGAAAGAATAAAGTTACATTAAAACCAAGCACACCATTGTTTTCTTGTGAAATTCTCAATAAGTATGATGTGTCACATGACCCTCTTCCCTTTGAAAAAACTAAAGTTGTATCCAAAAAGGCCGACTTCAAAATGGCCGCCATGGTCACCACCCATCTTGAAAAGTTTCCCTTCTCCCATATACTAATATGCCACAAACAGGAAGTTAATATCACCATCCATTCCCATTTTATTTAGGTGTATCCATATAAATGGCCCACCCTGTACTATGTCTTCTCACATGGCAGAAGTAGAGTAGAGGAGAAGGTGAAGAAATGTTAATCCATTCATCGTTACTACTATATTCTCTTTCTAGACAGTGGAGAAGGAAATTGTGGGGGCAGTACATCCCATAGGTAATTCTGAGCTATAAGTAAAGGACTATGTTCCATGCAAGGAATGAAGGAGTTAACATGAGAACATAGTCCTACCACTTTACACATCACTAGTCAGACCACACATGGAGGACTGTGTACAGTTCTGGGCTCCTGTGAACAAGGCAGACATAGCAGAGCTGGAGAGTTCAGAGGAGGGCAACTAAAGTAATAACTGGAATGGGTGGACTACAGGACCCAGAAAGATTATCAAAATTAGGGTTATTTACTTTAGAAAAAAGACTCCTGAGGGGAGATCTAATAACTATGTATAAATATATCAGGGGTCAGTACAGAGATCTCTCCCATCATCTATTTATCACCAGGACTGTGACTGTGACGAGGGGACATCCTCTGTGTCTGGAGGAAAGAAGGTTTGTACACAAACATAGAAGAGGATTCTTTACGGTAAGAGCAGTGAGACTATGGAACTCTCTGCCTGAGGAGGTGGTGATGGTAAGTTCACTATAAGAGATCAGGAGGGGCCTGGATGTATTACTGGAGGTAATAATATTACAGGTTATAGTTACTAGAGAGGGGTCGTTGATCCAGGGAGTTATTCTGATGTCTGATTGGAGTCGGGAAGGAATTTTTTCCTCTAAAGTGAGGAAAATTGTCTTCTACCTCACAGGGTTTTTTACCTTCCTCTGGATCAACTTGCAGGATAACAGGCCGAACTGGATGGACAGAGGGCTTTTTTCAGCCTTATAAACTATGTTACTAATTACCGTACAATGTATATTGGAAGATTTTTTATGTCAAGTGAGACGTAACCACCCACACAAAGGGAAGAATATCCTCCAGATAAGTGAGTAAAAAAGAGTTTTAAATTCATACAGATGTAGTAGAGTTAGAACATGTTATCTAAACTAGATGCATTAAGCAAACATCTTCAATTGCTTTTCTATGGCCTTTGTTTCAAGATAACACGATGAGTTAAGAGTTTGATTGTTAACTCTGCTACATCTGTAGGACAACCCTATAACTGTAATACAACTTTTTTTGAGGTTTTTTTTCTGCTTTATATTTCGGTCCACATTAATATCTTGTTGTTTTCTGATAAAATGCAGGAACAAAATCATAAAAACAGCAGGCCCCGCGCAGCAGCAGGGACGGGAGCAGAAGATTTATAGCGGGGAAATGTTTTCTATAAACACGAATGCCCCTTAATGCAGTTGTTTATTCATACGGCCAAAGTTTAAGTGTTTCTTGGGAGCGCGGCTTAACTTTGAAGAGAAAAAGCTTCCACTTGGAGCCATTTTAATGAATTGATTCTGAACACTTAGCGCCACAATCCAGCTGTGCAAACGAATCCTTTATGGTCAATGTAACTATCGCTTAACAAGTTATTTCCCTTTGTAAAGCTTGGCCGTAGCCAGTTGTTTTATGATTAACGTCTTGCATCATTTGTTCCCTGTTCTAAACTTCCCAGGATGATTCAGATTTTTTTTCTTTAGTTTTCCATTGTATACATTTTAAAAAAGGCAAATTTATGAAATGATTTGAAGTATTCGTAAATTATTGTGGAGGAAAAAAGGGTTTCACCGTAGATAAGGTTTAGTTGGACAAATTATACAGTATGTACATGTTGCCCTTATGCTGAATGTTGAGTCAGGTTGACATGCATTAAGAATGTGGTCCTGAACAGGCCGAGGTGCTGGGGACATGCTAGAATTTATAGTTTTGCAAGAACTAGACAAATTGAAGACCACCAGTAGGGATAGGAGGTCATGAGATGACTATCTTACTGATGGTTCATACATTTAATGGGAAAGCGATTGTCCCACTATGAACCCATATGTCCTATCATGTTGATCACAAGAAAAGCGGCAGTCACATATGCATGCAGAGGTTCCATTTAACTCTATGGGACGGCTGGAGATGCAGTAGCCGGACACTTGTATTCAGCTATCTCTGATGGTATAGAGTTGAATGGAGTAGCATTGAGCATGCATGACCACCGCAGGGGAAAAGAGAGCCCCATTTCTTGTGATTGTGATTCTGTCTATAAAGCATAATTGTTTCTAATGAGAGCACCCTTTTAAGTCATGCCAGGGATATGTAGCAGGTGTAATAGTAATTGTATTAACATCAATTAATATTGGTTACTGGTAGGAGAAATTGGCATCTTCCTTACATTCAAGAAGCCTGTATTACCCCCTTTACAGCTTGCAGACTGTTAATACATGTTCAGAAATCTCCTCAGCGCCTAAGGAAATCTGTGTGAAGTAAACCAGGAAGAGGAAATGCAGCTGCAGTATCTCTTCCTCAGTATATGTATTAGACTCATGCTGTGGGAGGGGAGGAAGAGCTGCAGTGGGAGACATCTAACTGACTTAAAGCACAGAGCACAGATTTTATGTCATGCCAGGAAGAGCCTGCCCACTCAGCAGACGAGCAGAGAGAAAATGTGCATTTATAGAAACCAAGAAGGGGATTAAAAGACCGAAAAATATGCAGGCTACACAGAAGGTACATTTTTTTATTGCTGCACATGAAGGGATTCTGGTTTTTGTAGGCAGTGATAATTTACATGGTCAAGAACTATTCATAGACATTGCATAAATAAATGGTACAAATGGCCACAATAAACTTTATAATATGTTTTATCAATGACAAATGTCTAGTTCAGCTGTATATGTACCAGCTCCCCTCCCACCTGCTATTTCTTTTTCACTTTGAAAAATGCCTTTCCCCATCCAGGATGAACAAGCTCTGCAGGAAAATTATATTACATGTCACTGTAAGTCTATTAAGAGGGAAGGAGTGAGCAGAAGTTGAGAAGAGAAGCACAGACTGGACAGCTACATAAGAAACATATAGCTCACCAGAAGTGTTTAATTCACAAAAATATAGGCCAGTACTTCTTTGTTATGTCCTCCATTATTCTGGGAATGCTTCTGAGTGACTGTGAGATGGTTAAGAAGGAGATTCTCCTCTACTTTCTGTGTGCAGTGGATGGCAGCTAGTCTCCACTCACCATGTCTGAGAGGACTCATAAAACTGCTAAAACATGTCAGATATAAGACTCATAAAACTGCTAAAACATAACAGATATAAGTCATATAATGGCCAGAAATAGTGTCATTCCTCGTGTACACACACTGTACGATTGATTAATGCAAAGTTTGTTGATAGCTCAGTGATGCATGAACAAATTGAACGTGCCTTTATCTATGGAGATCCTTTTTCTGTCTCTGAAAATGTCATATATAATAAACAAGTGGCAATTCACTTGCTAATTATCTGCCTGTTTTAGCGTGAATTTGACCATTTGAGAATAAGATTGCACAGGCTAAGGGAATAAATATATTTATTGTTTGGGATTAAATATAAAGTAAAACAGACAACTCACATACAGAGTAGTAAAAGTAAACAACCATCACTGGTCTACCCAAACAATATGGGGTGGAATGTCGGTTGCCATGTCATAGCATATGGTTGACACACCAGGGTGTTACAAGAAAGAAATAGTGTTGTAATCAATTCATCATACCTGGATGAAGTTCCTCAATGGAGTGGCAATTAAGTGTGTGTACAAGGTTTATGCCCTTCAGCTTCTCTTTCCAAGAATTTCTAGTGTGCAACACATATGTCTCTGAGGTAACCTCTCAGGAATGTGGCCTTATCATAACAATTGAGGTTGTGTATGTTTTATTCCTAACTCACTACATTACAAGGGATGTCATTACACAGAATATAGAAGGTACTCTAAAAGGGGACAGAATAAAAGGGGACCGAACCAATCAGTACCTAAAAATACCCTTACAGCACAATGCTAGAGTCACATTAGTGGAAACCACTGTCATATATTTTTTAGATTGGATTAAGATGCCTTAGTTCAGTGATGGTGAACCTTTTAGAGGCAGAGTGTTCAAACTGCAACCCAAAACCCATTTATTTATTGTAAAGTGCCAACATAGCAATTTAACCTGAATACCAATATAGTGTATCTTCCATGTATTTTATCCTCTAGCTATAATATCCTGCCTACATCCAATGCGCTGACTGTGCTGTTCATAGAGCACCCTGCACTGATGAATGGTAGGATAAGTCTACAGCATATTGGTGCACCTTAGACTTTTTCCAGGGTGTGGGTGCCCACAGAGAGGGCTCTGAGTCCCGCCTCTTTCAGCTGTGTCATAGGTTTGCCACCACTGCCTTAGTTCATTCAGAATGGCATATTGCACTCACGTTTCTCAGGTCATATTCCACAAGTAACACAATGGTTCTCCACGGCTTTACTGAACTTAACTTAAATTATCATAGACCTTAAACCCCCCTGCACTGAACCATAGTTCTGGTACCATAGAATTCACATAATGCTTAATGCTTGTCTGAGTAGGACCACACCAGGAGTTTGGGATTGGTTCCAGTATTAGATCTACAGGGTGGGCCATTTATATGGATACACCTAATTAAAATGGGAATGGTTGGTGATATTAACTTCCTGTTTGTGACACATTAGTATATGGGAGGGGGGAAACTTTTCTAGATGGGCGGTGACCGTGGCGGCCATTTTGGATCAAACTTTAGTTTTTTCAATGGGAAGAGGGTCATGTGACACATCAAACTTTTTGAGAATTTCACAAGAAAAACAATGGTGTGCTTGGTTTTAACGTAACTTTATTCCGATTTTATTTAGGTGAATCCATATAATAAGGATTATTAGATGTGGGCGTAAGACTGAAGAATGAATGAAGCCTTAGTGTACACAAATAAAAAAAAACATGGAGGCAAAAACAAGGTCATTTTTGAGGTGTGAAATTCAGCTGTTCCCACTTCATCAGAAAAGATTTTATTGTCACTCCATTTCAAAGAGCTCACAAGGAGCTCAGTTTCAACTTTCAACTTTCTGATCTGTTTCTCTCCAATAGCCAGCTTTTGTTTGCACAGATAGGACAATTGCTTAGATAAAGGAGACAATGTTCAGCAGATGAAATTTGGCCTTTTGAATGATGCATCAATGAGATATGGAAAGTCACAGAATGTCATCCATATAATACCTACAAAGAACGCGTTAATAAAACAGCATAAGAAGAAAGGAGACGACAACAAAGGGACAGGCCGTGTGACTAATTTACAATCACCATATGAAAACATTCACAAGGGGATGTTAATACACAGTAGTTTCACCTTTACTCTCTCCGAAGTGCAACCAAATAACCATGAAGACAATGGAATGTGTATTCCATATTTTTTATTTTTTTTTTACAAACCAGGAAGCAACGATTGCCTGAACTGGTAAAATGACATTTCAAAATTGCATATGAATAGAGATGAGCGAACATGCTCGTCCGAGCTTGGTGCTCGTTCGAGCATTAGGGTACACGTAACTGCTCGATGCTCGGACGAGTATCTCGCCATGCTCGAGGAAATGGCAACTTCCGCATCGTGCTTTTTTGGCGCCTAAAAACACAGCCAATCACAAGCCAGGAGACTCTGCGTACCACCCAGCATCACGTGGGGCCCTTACATGTCGAGAGCAGGGGTTGGCTGGCCTGATCAGGTGACCCAGGAATATACTACCGACTGGCCGCGGCGCTCGGCTCAGATGCCGTCTGGATGTCGTTAGGGATAGAGCTGCTGCCTTTCAGGGACAGTGTTAGGGCCTGCATTTAGTTCTCAGTTAGGCAGGGATCACCCACAAAGAACCCAACAGCCCTTCTAAGGGCTAGAAGACATTTTTTTTTTTTTTTTCTGTCACTTGGCTGGCTGGCACTAGTAGTTCAGCTATCGCCATATCTAACCCTGTTTTTTTTTTTTGTTCTATCTCAGTGATACAAATCCATTGCACACAGCAGTGTGGAACCATTCTGTGTGTCACAGTTCAGCACTGACTCACTCCAATCCATATATACTGTCCAGGTGACACTTTCTGTACGTCACACAATACAACCAAGTCATTTGCTACCAATATCATCTACCGCTTGATCCAGAAAACTCTCTGTGCGACATTTGTCTGGGTCGCAGACTAAATAGTCACCGTTAACAGGGTGTCAGTCAGTTCTACCATATTTCCTGCACGTTACGTTCCCAAAAAAACAAAATTGTAAAAAAAATATAAAAAAACAAAGATAAAAAAAAAATTATTTTTTCAGTTGTTTTAGCTCAGTGATACAAATCCATTTTACTCAGCTGCGTGTAACCATTCTGTGTGTCACAGTTCAAAACATTCGCTCCCATCCGTATATACTGTCCAGGTGACACTTTCTGTACGTCACACAATACAACCAAGTCATTTGCTACCAATATCATCTAACTCTTGATCCAGAAAATTCTCTGTGTGACATTTGTCTGGGTCACAGACTAAATAGCCACTGTTAAGAGGGTGTCAGTCAGTTCTACCATATTTCCTGCATGTCACGTTCCCAAAAAAACAAAATATAAAAAAAAAAAAATTATTATTTCAGTTGTTTTAGCTCAGTGATACAAATCCATTTTACTCAGCTGCGTGTAACCTTTCTGTGTGTCACAGTTCAACACATTCGCTCCCATCCGTATATACTGTCCAGGTGACACTTTCTGTACGTCACTTAATTCTACCAGACTGAACAAGTTTGTGGGTTTCAGTACAGCTGGCCAGTTTAATTTTTTTTTTTTTATATATCATACACTTATATACAAACAATGTTGAACCCCAGGGCTAAGGGTCGAGGACGAGGGCGTGGGCGTGGACATTCAATTACTGCAGGGGGCAGAGGCCGTGGTCCTGGGGCAGGGTGAGACAGTACCTGCTGATGAGTGAGCTGTGGAACGCCGCAGAGTTACACTCCCTAGCTTCATGTCTCAACTTACAGGGACACGTGGTAGAGGACTGTTGAAACCACAACAGTGCGAACAGCTGATCTCGTGGATTGCGGACAATGCTTCAAGTAATTTGTCCACCAGTCAGTCTTCCACGCAGTCCACCCATGTTACCCAAGGGAGCACTCCTCTTGCTCCTCCACCTCAACCTCCTTCCCCCCAGTCTGCCCCCTCCCAGGAAAATTTGGAATGCGATACGGCATACTCTCAGGAACTGTTTTCTGGACCCTTCCCAGAGTCACAAACCACTTCTCAGGTTGCTGCTGACCTCGTTCCCGATGCCCAAGTTTTCCAACTGTCGCAGTCTGTGGGTGATGATGATGACAATGTTGAGTTAGCGGAAGAAGTTTGTAAAGAGGTGTCAGACGATGAGGAGACACGGTTGTCAGACAGTGGTGAAGTTGTTGCTAGGGGAGGAATTCCGAGGGGGGAGCAGACTGAGGAATCGGAGGATGACGAGGTGACTGACCCAAGCTGGGTTGATATGCCGAGTGAAGACAGTGCTTCTGAGGCGGAGGCGAGTGCTGCACCAGAACAGGTTGTAAGAGGCAGTGGTGTGGCCAGAGGGAGAAGCAGGGCCAGAGCTGGTGCATCAGCAGCAACTGTTTCACGTAGTGAAGCTCCCGTGGCGAGGCCTAGATGTTCGCAAGTCTGGAGGTTCTTTAAAGAAAGTGAGGATGACCGATGGACTGTGGTGTGCAACCTGTGCCACACCAGGATCAGCAGGGGTGCCACCACTACTAGCCTAACCACCACCAGCATGCGCAGGCATATGAGTGCTAAACACCCCACTCAATGGAACCAAGGCCGTTCACCACCTCCTGCGGGTCACACCACTGCTCCTTCCCCTGTGTCACTCGCTGCCTCTGCTAGTCAACCCCCTGCGTCACTCGCTGCCTCTGCTAGTCAACCCCCTGCCCAGGACCCCGGCACAAGCGCCTCCCGCCGGAAAACCACACCTTCGCCTCAACGATCCTCCACAGTGTCCACCAACGTGTCCCAGCGCAGCGTTCAGCTGTCTTTACAGCAGACACTGGAGCGCAAGAGGAAATACAGTTCCACCCACCCACATGCCCAAACCCTCAACATCCACATCTCCAAATTGCTTAGCCTGGAGATGCTGCCCTATAGGCTGGTAGAGACCGAGGCCTTTCGCAATCTCATGGCGGTGGCTGCCCCTCGGTATTCCGTCCCCAGCCACCACTATTTTTCCTGATGTGCCGTCCCAGCCCTACACCAGCACGTGTCGGAGAACATCATCTGTGCCCTGACCAACGCTGTTTTTGAGAGGGTCCACCTAACAACGGACACGTGGACAAGTGCTGCCGGGCAGGGACACTATATCTCACTGACGGCACATTGGGTTAACTTGGTGGAGGCTGGGACCGAGAATGACCCTGGGGCCGCTCATGTACTGCCCACACCGAGGATTGCGGGGCCTACCTCGGTCACGGTCTCTCTGACGTACTATGCCTCCTCCTTCTCCTCCTCCGACCCCTCCTCCTCCTCCACCGAATTACCATCCGTGGGCACGGCGCCTTCAGTCGGTAGCTCTAAGCGCAGCAGCAGTGCCGTGGGTAAGCGCCAGCAGGCGGTGCTCAAACTGCTGAGCTTAGGTGACAAAAGGCACACCGCCCAAGAGCTGTTACAGGGCATCACGGCACAGACCGATGTGTGGCTGGCACCGCTGAACCTTAAGCCAGGCATGGTTGTGTGTGACAACGGGCGTAACCTGGTGGCGGCTCTGCAACTCGGCAGACTGACACATGTGCCATGCCTGGCCCACGTGTTCAATCTCATAGTTCAGCGGTTCCTCAAGACATACCCCAATCTGTCTGATTTGCTCACCAAGGTGCGCCGCATCTGTGCGCATTTCCGCAAGTCGACCACAGATGCTGCCACTCTCAGGGCAGCGCAGAGCCGCCTACAACTGCCCGCTCACCGACTGTTGTGCGACATGCCCACGCGATGGAATTCCACATTAAACATGTTATCCAGAGTTTACCAGCAGCGCAGAGCGATTGTAGACTGCCAGATGTCATCTTCCACCAGAACTGGTAGTCAGGTCTCTCAGATTCCTCAAGTCTACAATGAGGAGTGGACGTGGATGTCTGATATCTGCCAGGTGTTGAGCAACTTTGAGGAGTCAACACTGATGGTCAGCGGCGATGCCGCCATTATCAGCCTCACCATCCCGCTGCTTTGCCTGTTGAAAAACTCACTGCTCAGCATCAAGTCGGATGCTTTGCGCTTGTCACAAGAGACAGTGGAGGAAGATACGTCGCTTGATAGCCAGAGCACCTTCCGTTCTGTTTCTCAGCACGTATCGGAGGAGGGGGATGAGGATGAGGAGGAAGAGGAGGAGAATGTCGGCGAGACAGTAGAGGGTACCAGTGCTCAGTCCTTAACTCTTGAGCGTTTATGGGCTGAAGAGGAGGACTTGGAGGAGGAGGAGGAGGAGGAAATGGAGAGTCAGGCCAGTGAGGGAATTCTTACGTGTTGGGACTCTGGCGCACATGGCAGACTTCATGTTAGGCTGCCTATCCCGTGACCCTCGCGTTAGAAGAATTTTTTCAAACACCGATTACTGGGTGTTCACTCTCCTGGACCCACAGTACAAGCAGAACCTTTCCACTCTCATTCCTGCAGAGGAAAGGAGTATGAGAGTGAATAGATATCAAAAGGCCCTGGTGCACAAGCTGAAACAATTCTTCCCATCTGACGCCGCTAGCGGCAGCGGGCATGGTTCTGTGGGCCAAGTAGCGGGGGAGAGGAGGCGAGCAGGCAGCTTGTCCAGCACTGGCAGGGGAACGCTATCCAAGGCCTTTGCCACTTTTATGTCACCCCAGCAAGACACTGTCACCTGTCCCCAGTCTAGGCAGAGTAGGGGGGAGCTGTACAGAAAGATGGTGAGGGAGTACCTAGCTGACCATACCAACGTCCGTAGCGATCACTCTGCTCCATACAACTACTGGGTTTCAAAGCTGGACACGTGGCCTGAACTGGCGCTGTACGCCTTGGAGGTGCTGGCCTGCCCTGCTGCTAGCGTGCTGTCAGAGCGGGTATTCAGTGCAGCTGGTGGCGTCATCACCGATAAGCGTACACGCCTGTCAACTGACAGCGCTGACAGGCTGACGCTTATTAAAATGAACAAAGCCTGGATTTCACCGGAATTCAAATCTCCTCCGGGGGAAACAGCTAAAGATTTAAATAACTTATGTATCCGATTCCTCTTCTCTACTCCTCCTCCTCCTCCTCCTAAATATCGTCTTTGCCTAACGCTGACCCAAAAAACGCCATTTTTTAGAGGTCCAACTGGCACTCTTTTAGCACAATTTTTCAGTAGGGCCCCCTTCAGGCCCTCTGTCCAAACAATTTTTCCGGAGTTCCACCTACAGGCCCTCTCTCCAAACAATTTTTCCGGAGGTCCACCTACAGGCCCTCTCTCCAAACAATTTTTCCAGAGGTCCACCTACAGGCCCTCTCTCCAATTCCAGTTTCCAGTTTTATTTGCGCAAACTGCATACATTTTTATTTTTGGGATAGGTGTGAAAAATAATATTACTTGCGAATCTATATTGCCCAACATTAGATACGGTAGCAAGTAGAAGACCAAACACATGCTGCCCACAGGGTTCCGCAAATTCCTGGTCCACCCGCAAATTCCTTGTCCACAATGTCAAGGAGGTCGTGGTCCTGTTGATGAGCAACAAGTCCTTCTGTACTGAAATCGCCGACAAAGTCTCCATCTAAGAACCTACAGACCATTGTGGAGAGAGCGGCACAGCTCGCCATCAAAGTGACGAACCCCTAAGCCAGACTGCGCAGAGAAGATAACGAATAAATATCTCTGTGGTTATTTTTGCTAAATAAAAGTTAAATAAACCCCCCAAAAAATTCATCTGTTCCTGTGCCTGATCCACCCAAGTTGAATCTGTCCCATCCTGAGAAATTCCCCCCCCAAGGAGTCCCCTCTGTAACTTGCTTCCCATACAACTACTTCACCCCCCACCTGTGTCTCGCCATTGTCCACCACCTCCTCAGACAACACTGGTAAATCCCCACTGTCAGCACACGGAAACAGCAAAAGGTCTTGCGAATTGGGGCAGAGAATGTTCTGGGGTAGCACATCAGGGAAGGGGTGACTATGGGGTTCCAGGGAGTACGTGACCACATGCAATATCCATTGAAAAGTCATGCCACACTTGATGTAGCTCATAATTGACAATTGTACCGGTTGATGCTAATTTTTAAGTTGGGGTCCTGCGTCGTCATTCTGACTACACCCGGCTGTTGTCACCCCCACACACGCTAGCCCAGGGGGCACTCCTCTGGCTCTTCCAGCGAAACCTCCTTGCCCCAGCCTGCCACCCACCTACAGGCCCACTCTACAAACAATTTACCCGGATAGGGGACGTATACGGTATTAAACTGAGAAGAATTGATACCATATGGATTAAAGCAACAGTTTTCCCAAATCCATCCAGCTATTGTCACCACCACACACGCTAGCCCAGGGTGCACTCCTATGGCTCTTCCAGCAAAACCTCCTTCCCCCCAGCCTGCCCCCCCCCCACCTACATGCCCTCTCTCCAAACAATTTTCCCAGGTAGGGGGACGTATTAGATATTGTACTGATTCTGAATTGCCTCCTGCAATAGACGGGAATCGAACCCAGATTATCTGCCTCCTGACCTGTGATAGGCAGAGCATGGACACGTCCCCTTAGCTGCAGTGGGAAAGACACTCCTCTGGCCAGAGCAAGCTCTTTTTCCGTTTCCGTGTTCGAAAAATCCATTAAATATAGGGTCCCAAGATAGGGGACGTATACGGTATTAAACTGAGAAGAATCGATACCGTACGGGTTAAAGCAACAGTTTTCCCAAATCCAGTCCGGCTGTTGTCACCACCACACACGCTAGCCCAGGGGGCACTCCTCTGGCTCTTCCAGCGAAACCTCCTTCCCCGCCACCTACATGTCCTCTCTCCAAACAATTTTCCCAGGTAGGGGGACGTATTAGATATTGTACTGATTCTGAATTGCCTCCTGCAATAGACGGGAATTGAACCCAGATCAACTGCTTGGGAAGTAGCTATGCTCACCACTATACCACCAGCAGGCACAGCAACTGATAAGAACAGATACTAAACTTGATGTCAGCTGCAGTGCCAGCATGAGCAGTGGTGTCACCTGCAGGCGGTGATGGACCTTCGTTGCACCTAGTTGGGTGCTTCCCTAACATGTGATGGGTATTTGCCTCGCCTTTCTTGGTCTGGGTGAGCACAATTGCCATGAGGGTAACCACCAGGCTGTTGCCTGAGGATTTGGGGTAATGGTGGGATTAAAATGAACAGTTTTGAGTCAACTTTGATTGTATTGTGAAATGTATATAGCACCGTACACAAACCTATTATAATTTAAAAGTTAATATATATTAAATGAAAAAATATAAGAAATGAAAAAGGGATAAAATGGAAAAATATGAAGAGTATAGGAATATGGAAAATAGATGGCGCATAGGAATATACTCCTTGGATAGTCTGGTAAGCGTCTCGTAAAAAATGTCCTCCTTGAACGGTCTAATTAGGCCGAGGGATGTCCAATCCCTATAATGGATATTTGCCCATATGTCTAAGAGGTCAGAAGAATAGTCATGTATGATGAATTAAAATGTGATAATTTCTGCAGGTAGGTATATAATGGTAGTTTAGTACTTTACCAGATTCCTAGAGAGATGCAGCAGTCCTTCTTTGTGGTGTGTGCGATGTCTCTCTGTGCGGGCGCTCGCAGAAGTAAACAGCTGGGCTTCACTCGTGTTCTCAGCTTCTCAGGTAGCTGCGGCGTCTCCGTGCTTCCAGGAACAAACCGTGCGCTCCTACCAATGCGCGCCTTTTTCTCGCTAACAGCGGCGTCTCCACGTGGCGTCCCACGTGGAGATAGTGGGCGCGCTGGAGCAGCTGGAGTGATAATGTTAATAATGTTGACCGTAGTTGCTTGTTGGCTGCTGTTTTACTTTGTTTCTTTATATTGAAAACAAAGTATATGGTTTGGGCTTGATTCCGATAGTTTGTACCACTTTAAGTTTCTCAGGTATCCAGTAGGCTAAACGCGTTTCGGGGACTGCAATTCCCCTTCCTCAGTAGCTGGATATCTTGGATTTCTGTGGAGTATTTAAAGCTTTCTCATAATTGGATATTGTGGCTTAATTGGGTGCCTCCTATATTTAATTAAACTGTGTTTGCTCTGCTGATAGGCTTGTTGGATAAGGGGCTCATTATCTAAATCCGTTAAAATGTTTCTTTTTATTTGATTTCTTTTAAAAAAGTAAATAAAAAAATAAAAAAATAAAAAATAAAAAATACAAATAAAAAATAAAAAGTGAAAAAAATAGAGTAATAATCAAAAACACATATTTGAAATACACATATTAAATATTAAAAAATTAAATATTAGAAAATTAAAAAATTAAAAAATTAAAAAATTATATCCATACATATATCACGAATGGAAACCAAGTGTACAAGATATATATGTAGAATGTATACGTATATGTATATATAAAAATAATTAAATATATATGTGGAAAGTATATATATAGAATACACATATGTATGTATAAAAATATAGTGTACAAATATGGAGAATGACAAATTCCATATGGTGTGATTCCCACGTAATGGACCTGAAGATCTTCTTTCATTTCTATATAGAGCTTACCGTGTATGATCTTTATGGGTTATTTATTAGAGTTAATGTAATCGAGCCTATTTTTTCAATCATATTTCTCAAGATGGACATTATTAACTGTCTATGTGTTTTATATTACCGATATTTGCATGATTAAGGTATTGACTGGTCTATGTCTTCTACTGCAGGTGAGTATTAATTATTTGTCTTATTATGTTTTTTCTTTTTCGTTATTGTTTTCTGTTTTTCAATTTTTTCTCTGATCTATATTATTATATTCATAGCGGCGTA
>ONZH01018479.1:0-39462 GCA_900303285.1 Rhinella marina
CTCCTCTTCTTCCACCCCTCCTCCAAATTACCATCTGTGGGCACAGCTCCTTCAGTCTGTAGCTCTAGGCGCAGCAGCAGTGCCGTGGGTAAGCGCCAGCAGGCGGTGCTCAAACTGCTGAGCTTAGGTGACAAAAGGCACACCGCCCAAGAGCTTGTTACAGGGCATCACGGCGCAAACCGATGTGTGGCTGGCACCGCTTGAACCTCAAGCCAGGCATGGTTGTGTGTGACAACGGGCATAACCTGGTGGCGGCTCTGCAACTCGCCAGACTGACACATGTGCCATGCCTGGCCCACGTGTTCAATCTAACAGTTCAGCGGTTCCTCAAGACATACCCCAATCTGTCTGATTTGCTCACCAAGGTGCGCCGCATCTGTGCGCATTTCCGCAAGTCGACCACAGATGCTGCCACTCTCAGGGCAGCGCAGCACCGCCTACAACTGCCCGCTCACCGACTGTTGTGCGACGTGCCCACAAGATGGAATTCGACATTAAACATGTTATCCAGAGTTTACCAGCAGCGCAGAGCGATTGTAGATTGCCAGATGTCAACTTCCACCAGAACTGGTAGTCACTCAGATTCCTCAAGTCTACAATGAGGAGTGGACGTGGATGTCTGATATCTGCCAGGTGTTGAGCAACTTTGAGGAGTCAACACAGATGGTCAGTGGCAATGCCGCCATTATCAGCCTCACCATCCCGCTGCTTTACCTGTTGAAAAACTCACTGCTCAGCATGAAGTCGGATGCTTTGCGTTTGTCACAAGAGACGGTGGAGGAAGATACGTCGCTTGATAGCCAGAGCACCCTCAGCGCGTATCGGAGGAGGGGGATGAGGAGGAAGAGGGTACCAGTGCTCAGTCCTTAACTCTTGAGCGTGTATGGGCTGAAGAGGAGGACTTGGAGGAGGAGGAGGAAATGGAGAGTCAGGCCAGTGAGGAGAGGGAATTCTTGCGTGTTGGGACTCTGGCGCACATGGCAGACTTCATGTTAGGCTGCCTATCCCGTGACCCTCGCGTTAGAAGCATTTTTTCAAACACCGATTACTGAGTGTTCACTCTCCTGGACCCACGGTACAAGCAGAACCTTTCCACTCTCATCCCTGTAGAGGAAAGGAGTATGAGAGTGAATCAATATCAACAGGCCCTGGTGCACAAGCTGAAACAATCCTTACCATCTGACACTGCTAGTGGCAGAGGTCACGGTTCTGTGGGCCAAGTAGCGGGGGAGAGGAGGCGAGCAGGCAGCTTGTCCAGCATTGGCAGGGGAACGCTCTCCAAAGCCTTTGCCACTTTTATGTCACCCCAGCAAGACACTGTCACCTGTCCCCAGTCTAGGCATAGTAGGGGGGAGCTGTACAGAAAGATGGTGAGGGAGTACCTAGCTGACCATACCAACATCCGGACCGATCACTTTGCTCCATACAACTACTGGGTTTCAAAGCTGGACACATGGCCTGAACTGGCGCTGTACGCCTTGGAGGTGCTGGCCTGCCCTGCCGCTAGCGTGTTGTCAGAGCGGGTATTCAGTGCAGCTGGTGGCGTCATCACCGATAAGCGTACACGCCTGTCCACTGACAGCGCTGACAGCGCTGACAGGCTGATGCTTATTAAAATGAACAAAGCCTGGATTTCACCGGAATTCAAATCTCCTCCAGGGGAAAGCAGCTAAAGATTAACATTACTTATGTATCGATTCCTCTTCTCTACTCCTCCTACTCCTCCTCCTCCTTGTCGTCTTTGCCTAACGCTGACCCAAAAAACGCAATTTTTTAGAGGTCCAACTGACACTCTTTTACCACAATTTTTCAGGTGGGCCCCCTACAGGCCCTCTCTCCAAACAATTTTTCCGGAGGTCCACCTACAGGCCCTCTCTCTAAATAATTTTTCTGGAGGTCCACCTACAGGCCTTCTCTCTAAACAATTTTTCCGGAAGGCCCCCTACAGGTCCTCTCTCCAAACAATTTTTCCGGAGGTCCACCTACAGGCCCTCTCTCCAAACTATTTTTCCAGAGGTCCACCTACAGGCCCTCTCTCTAAACAATTTTTCCGGAGGTCCATCTACAGGCCCTCTCTCTAAACAATTTTTCCGGAGGGCCACCTACAGGCCCTCTCTCCAAAATTTTTCCGCAGTGTCAACTACAGACACTGTAAAACAATGTTTCAGGAGCGTCAAACAGACAGTCCAAAACAATTTTTCAGGAGGCGACATTTAAAAAAAAAATTTTTTGCTGAGGGTAGACTTTATGTACTCCGAAAAGAAAACAATTTTTAGGAGGCTCAACAAAAGCCATTTCACTGCATTCCCAGTCGAACAAAGTCATTGGTGGTGTAACCGCCATGCTGTGTCAAGCTAAATTTTTGGGTGCTTCACCAGCTACCGCTTACTAACTCAGTCACTCTGTTGTCACCGCCGCCATACAGGGCCACAAAAAATGTTTATGTGGTTCGCCTGCTCCCGCAGTGTCACTCGCTCACTCTGTTGTCACCACCATAGTGGTTTGCACTATAGCAGCCCAAGTCTGCACATTCCCCTTTTTATCTCCAAGTGATCTATATTGCACGTCACATAAAAAAATAGGTTCTTTTGCTCTCAGTGATACAAATCCATTTCATAAAATCCTTTCTTTCTCTTTAACTGATCTATACTGAACGTCACTTTTAAAAATACGTCTTTTTCCTCCCTTTCTCTCTCTCCAAACTATTTTTCCGGATAGGTGCCGTATATGGTATTAAACTGAGAAGAATACATACAACACATGCTCCACTTGATCAATTTCATAGTTGACAACCGTACCGGTTGATGCTAAATTTTTAAGTTGGGGTCCTGCGTCGTCATTCGAACTCCATCCGGTTGTTGTCACTACCACACACGCTAGCCAAGGGGGCACTCCTCTGGCTCTTCTAGCTCAACCTCCTTCCCCCCAGCCTGCCCCCCACCTACAGGCCCTCTGTCCAAACAATTTACCTGGATAAGGGACGTATTAGATATTATACTGATTTTTTTTGGTTCTTCTTTTAATGGGCTCCTGACCTGTGATAGGCAGAGCAGGGACACGTCCCCTTAGCTGCAGTAGAAAAGACACTCCCCTGGCCAGAGCAATCGCTTTTTCCTTTTCCGTGTTCGAAAAATCCATGAAATATATGGTCCCAAGATAGGGGACATATACGATTTTAAACTGAGAAGAATCAATACCACACATGGCCAACTAGTTCAAGCTCAATGTTGACAGCCGTACCAGTTGATGCCAAATTTTTAAGTGGGGGTTCGACCACTACCAGCCTAACCACCACCAGCATGCGCAGGTACGAGTGCTATACACTATGGAACCAAGGCCGTCCATTCCCCTCCTGCGGGTCCCACCACTGCTCCTTCCCCTGTGTCACTCACTGCCTCTGCGAGTCAACCTCCAGCCCAGGACCCCGGCACGATCGCCTCCCGCCGGAAAACCACCCCTTCGCCTCCATGATCCTCCACACTGTCCACCAATGTGTACCTGCGCAACGTTCAGCTGTCATTACAGCAGACGTTGGAGCGCAAGCAGAAAAAAATTCAGCCCACCTACATGCACAAGCCTTCAATGTCCACATACTGGGCCACGCTAAATTATTAATGTGCTCTACCTGCTACCGTCATGTAGCTCGGTCAGTCTGACCGAGTCTGACCCTGGGGCCGCTCATGTACTGCCCACTTGGAGGATTGCGGGGCCTACCTCGGTCACGGTTTCTCAGACTTACTATGCCTCTTCCTCCAACCCCTCCTCCTACTCCTTCAAATTACCATCTGTGCTTCACCTCCTGCTACCTCAGTCTAACTCGGTCACTCTGTTGTCACCGCCATGCTGCGTCAGGCTAAATTTTTGGGTGGCTCACCTGCTACCTCATCTAACTTGGTCACTTGTTGGTGTCACCGCCATGCTGTGTCAGGCTTATGCCTGCATTGTGTGGCTGGGGATAGGAGAGTAGTGCCAGCATGGGCATGAGTGATGGACCTTCGTTGCAACTAGTTGGGTGCTTCCCTAACACGTGATGGGCATGTGCCTCGTCTTTCTTGGTCTGGGTGAGCACAATTGCCATGAGGGTAACCACCAGGCTGTTGCAGGAGAATTTGGGGTAATGGTGGGATTAGCAGCCTCAGAGGCATCCATGCATGCTGCCCCTGCTGTTTCCTGTCCATTTCCGTGGTGTTTCCATCATTTTCTGATGTTTCCAGGTTTTCATCCAGCCTTCCCTAGGCAGAGCCTTGGTCCCCTGCAAAAATGCTCGAGTCTCCCATTGACTTCAATGGGGTTCGTTACTTGAAACGAGCACCCGAGCATCAGGAAAAGTTCATCTCGAATAACGAGCACCCGAGCATTTTAGTGCTCGCTCATCTCTAACTACGAGCAATTCCACCACCTGCATGTCTTAAGAGAAGATGGTCATATGTCCCAAATGGTGCATACTGCTAAATATTATAACACATTTGTATACAAAAACACCTTTGGAAAATAGGCCTGTGTATAGTAGTATGAGGATTCCATAACAAAGTATTAAAGAATTAAAACAGATACCCTTAAGTGCTGGTTGACACTACTACTACTGGGCACTACTGGGCATTTTGTGACCTGATGCTACTTTAACCCTTATCTTAATCCCAGGAGTCCCAATACCCTTATTTGCTGTAGGGCATGTGTACTGAGGGATGCAACCAGTCTGGGCTGGTTCCACTTCTTTAGTGGCTCCATTGCAGCCACATGGGTTGCCTCTATGATTATGTAGCCAATGGGGGATTTATCATCAGGGTAATTTTTGAAGATAGATTTGCAGGAATCAGTATTGTCATAATTTGGGAAAAATTTATTAAATGCTGCACAATGATAAATTTTGTGTATGGCATTGTTGACCCCAGGGGCCGTTTGGGCAGACCTCCCAGCAGAGCAAATGACTGGGTTCTGGCTTCTTTTGCTCCTGTGTTGCCATTGCATATCTATAGTATCCCTGTCGCAACATCCAGTTTCATGTGGGTCACGTGGCCGCTGCAGTCAATGAGTTGTCACAGGCGGTGATGTGTCCCCTATGTGTCATGTTACTGGTTCACATGCTGCATGAGGACATGTAACCACTGCAATGGCCCATGACTTTCATTCAAATCAGATGTTGATGTTATGATTATGGATGTGAATCCACTTTGTCACTGAGGTCGATTGCTGACCCATGGGGATCTGAGACACCAATACCTGTAGTTCAGATTCAGGCTGAGAGCTTCAGGGTGGCAGCAAGAGTCAGAGTCCAGGAATTCAGCAGCAGTTGGTACACATAGCTCTTTCAGCAAAGCCTAGCAGAACCAGACAAGAACTGTATATCAAGCACAGAGTGGAACATGGAGCCAGCTTATATACGGGACTAGATGAGTTTATTAGTCAGCAGGTGGAAAGCAGCACACACCAAGTAGAGAAAAGGTACAATCCCTGCAGTGCTGAAACTGAGGTGAGACACAATTAACTAAGCTCTTGTTCACGCATACATATTGGTCAGATAGACACATAGAAAAAGGAGGACACAGGCTGCCACTGTAACACTTGACTTTAAATCTCAGGGAGGAATTTGTCAAGCCCTGCATTCCAGAATTCTGGCTTTAAACATTGGAAAATGGGCCCTTGGGACTTTTTGGGCTCATTTGCCCCCCAAAAATGTGTGACTTTTTTGTGGCATTTTTGCACAAAGTGGGTAGGGGAATGGGTGTGGTTAATTATGTTAATTAGTTTCACTCAAAATTTATCACTGCAGCTTTTAAAAAGTCAAAAAACTGAATCAAGTGAGGAGTTATGTCAAATAAAACAGAGTAACATTTCTAGAGAAAAGTGTTAGGTTTAAAGATGTGTCAAATTTAACACACAATGCACAAAATCTCATAAATGTGGCCCAAAGTATGCCAACACAAGCAAAAACGACTTCAAATATTACCCTCATGATAAATTCCCTGCTAAAAGTTTTGAGGAGTTACTCCATTTTCTTTTTGGCACAGAAAGTGGATTAATTTCTAAAGACAGAAGTTTTTGGAGAGAATTTATCAAGAGGGTATTTACTGAAGTAAGATTTTCCCTGGTGTAAGATTTTATTTTTTTAAAAAAGTGTCAGTTGAGTTTAGGGCTCATACACACGACCGAATAAATGAACAAATAAATGAGATAATTTCTTTAAATTATTTTGTCTCTGATTCACCATATATTTCAAAGACATACAATTCTACCCAAATCAAATATGGTCCAATTGTCCTAAAATGTATACATAACACTCTAAGGTCTGCTAGGCCTTTTTCTCATGCAACCAATTCTCCTTCCAAAAAGACATGAATACTGCCTCAAAAGAAAATTTCCCTGGTTAGCTGAGTGGCATTTTGTGTGCTCTTTCTCATTAGGGAGACCACCTAGTATACATTTGAAGCACTATAGTCCAACCAACGCTGCTCTGCGTTTCTGGGAAACATATATGCAAATTAGCATATCTTACATGTGCTGACATCACATAGGCTTAGTGTTCTTTTATTTTTGGAAGGAAAGCTCATTTGAATATATTTCCCAGAAACATAAAGGTATGCAAATTAGCTGTCCTCACAAAAGAAGAACATTAGGCCCATATAATGCAAAATCTAATTTGCACATAGGTTCTGTAGAAATGCAGAGCAGCATTGACTGGACTACCATACTCCTCATGCATACTATGGGGTGTCCCTAATGAGAAAGAACACCTCAAGGCCTCTCAGCAAACCAGGGGAATGTTCTTTCTCAGACACTCAATACTCCTTTTTCTTTTGGAAAGAGAACTAGCTTTCCCATCTCAATCTGAGAAACCGTACTGGGACATTTGGTACTCTTGTCCTTTTGGAAGGAGCTCTTTTCCAGTGGAGTTTTAGGCATGAGTCTGTCTGATTCGCCCAAAATGAATAATAATTTGGGATTGTTGACTTTGGGGCACATTTATTAAGACCAGCGTTTAAAAAGGTCCATAGCTGGCGGTGGATCCGCTGAAGTTATGAAGAGGTGCATCCAGCGCTAGTTCTAAATGTAAGACAGCTTCCAAGCTGTATTACATTTAGACCATTTTCTACAACTAAAACAGGAATAGAAAATGGTAAATGAGTCAGGCCAGCCTGTCCACTTCACCGCTCACACAACGCCCAGAATTATAGATCTGTCATGAGTGGGGATATACCTAATTTAGGCATATTTCAGATTAGTAAATGAGCCCCCCTTTTTTTGGGGGGGTGGGGGGATTTGTGACAAATTCCAAATCGGTAGAATTGATTTGCTCATCTCTAGAATGAATGAATTGTGGCTGAGGAATAAAACACTTCAATACTGGCATAACAATCAGCTTCATTTGAGCACAATCAAGGTAAATGATTTTCCAATGTCCAGAAAATTGCATTGTAGAATAATTCCTGTGCTTTACATTGATGTGTTTATAACCATTAGTGTTAATCTATCACCTGTCAGTAGTATATTACCCATTATTATCGTCCAAAGAAAGCCATAATCATAAGTATCATCATGTGTCACCATTATACCCAAAGAAAGTAAGAAGAGACAGCAGATCACTGCACATTATTACCACATCAGCACTCATCAGTTCAAAGCTGGCTGAATGTCAGATGGAGTACATAATACTATTACTGTTTTTTCTAAGGCTATAGACATTGACATTGTTGTAGCTATTTGTATTGGTTCATTGTCGTTAATTCAAAAAACACAGTGAAATTTCATTTCTGGTAGAGAACAAAAGTTGGCTTGTTTGAATTAAAATCTGTTTTACAGATTGAATATTGAAAACTTTTACACAGTTAGATGTGTTTTAAGTAATGTTTCTGGGAAAAGGTACTCCTGCTGTAAATTATAAGAATATTAGAGGTCACTAAAGCTTATATTAGATGGGCACATAATCCTTAACATCATCACTAACAAGCGTTCATATGAATGCTCATTAGCGAATAATCTGGCAGTGTAATACTGACGCCGATTACCTGTTCATTGGGTAACTGGAATCTTTCAGCAGGTTTAAAAATCACTGTATGCCAGCGGCAGATTGTAATCACGATCGGCTGCCGGCAAACAATGATTCATTAGCCATGATTCATGATGGCATTAGCCATCGCTCCTCCCCATACCAAGGAGGAGATGGTTGCATGTAATAGCAACAGTCTCTTCCACTGATGAGCAGGCAATTGTTGGGAAGGAATGGTTCCTTCCTGACAACTGCCTTGATGATCTGCAATGTGTAATGTAAGTGGAGTATTTAACCAGGTAAACTCCAAGGTGACATATAATATACCTGTCCACCAAAGCTTTAAAACTTGCTAATACTTTTAAAAGGTCTACGGGTGAGGTGCATATTATGCTGTTTTACAGCAACAGGCCATACATATTACTGTAAAATATACAGTACGGTTGCTAAAGAACCTCTTTTTCGAGAAGGAGAGAGAGAGAGAAAGAGAAAAATCATTGCATGTCAGTTGAAGGGATACTTCCATCAGAAATTAGTATTTTGTAAACACAATATTCAGAGAAAAGCATTTTTAGCATCTTTGGCAGTTCTGTGCCACTGAAGATTGAATACAAAATATTGTCCTTTTGTAGTATTATATAGATAGGTGATCCATTGTCAGTTTATTGCGGCTGTAATCCTTAGTAAAATAGTAGGTACAGAATTGAGATGACAGTATGATAGCTCTATTCCTCTCTTGACAGGCCTTGATAAAAATGTCCACAATAGAGGATAGACTATTACACTGTTTAATGTAATGTGGGCTGCTTTAATTGAGTCACTTAACCCCACCCTCTTCTTTCTTTGGCAGCACTGATGGTCTGACTGAGAAAGGGTTTTTTCAACCCTTTGGATACCAGTGTTTTTTTTTTTCTTCCATTTTTAGTGTTTTCATTTTTCTTCCCTATCTTCCTGGAGCCATAACTTTTTTACTTTTCTGTTCACATATCCATATAAGGGCTTGTTTTTTGCGTGACAAGTTGTACTTTCTAATGCCACCATTTAATATAGCATACAATTTAGCGGGAAGCGGGAAAAATTCCAAATGGGGTAGAATTAGAAATAAAAACAGAATTCCTCCACAGTTTTATGGGTTTTGTCCCTACGACATTCCCGATGCAACAGAACTGACATCCTACATATGTATAAGTTTTATATGTTTAAATACTGAAAAAAATTAATTAAAACTTTGATTTTTATAGTTATGTCTACTGAGCTGTGTGGGGGCTCATTTTTTGGTGGATGATCTTTAGTTTTTATTGCTGCCATTTGGAGTGTGTGTCTTTTTGATCACATTTTATTACATTATTTGGGGTAAGAGAAGTGATGAATAAATAGCAAATTGGCCATTTTGATACTTTTTATGTTACGCCATTTGCCACATTTGAAAAATATTTTTATATTTTAATAGTATGAGCTTTTTCAGATGCGGTGCTGCCCATTATGTTTGTATTTTATATTATTTATTTACTTCTGTTTTATAAGGGAAAGGGGGAGGGGGGTGATTTAAATGTTTATATATTTTTTTACTTTATTATTATTTTGTAGCCCCCCGGCATTTAAATGCTGTAATTACCGCAATTTGCATTATTGCCAGTGCCAGTTGTGGACATTAGTCGCAAGCCGCTGCCATTTGAAATGGCACATGCGAGCGGGCGCCATGTTTAAAGACCCTATGGCGCTGGTAGCAAAAGAGTTTTAAAAAGTTAATTACTTTTTTTTTTAAATTGAGATAGGCATGTGAACTTCAGGTTTGCAATCCGTACTACCATACACCACTATGTATGGGATTGCAGATTCACATGTGGCCACCCTAGGAGATGTATAGGCCGGAGCATCACTGATCCTTCCTGTACCAGCGCAAGTCTTACTCAGGCTTGTCCTACTGTACTTATGTCTGGTTGGCTCCCTGGGGAAATGGATAGCATTTAGGGGCTTTGGCAGGGTGGGCACAGGCAGGGGAGCGATGTGGTATGGGAGCTCCTATCCTGCGGTCAGTTCTCTCTGCTCTGCTAAAAGCCTGCCACCATTACACTTCTATAACGGACTGGCTATCCTGATCTACATTTCTTCTCCCGACAGATTTAGCTATATGACAATCTGCTATTCCATATTCAGCCTTGGAAAAATTGTGTATGTACTCTGGAGAAATACTGAACTTATTAGTACTAGTCACTTTGTTTATGAACTGCCAAAACTACATACTTCAGTGAATTGTCTTGAATTTGTTACCCCAAAATACTGCCTGGTTATTGTCTTGCACCACCATCAGCCATTATCTGGCCCATCCCAGGCCTTCTGCTTTGCACCCTATCATTACACACATTTAGCATCAAGGGCACACCAGCCACCATCAGGCAGAAGCCCCAATACCAGAGTGTGCCCTGAGGGGAGAAAGGATGTACCCTCCATTTACTGCATCAGTGCCATAACTACCACTCTCCTCCTCCTCACTCTCCCCTTGCAAGCGACTGCAAAAGGATTTACTGTGTTATTCTTACTCAAGAGAGTTATCACAATATGAAGGTGATGCAAATAGTTAAATATATTGAGGTAATGAGGAACTTTTGAAAAGTTCGGTTCATTTCTTGAAGTTCGGATTCGTACGACCGAACCTAAAACGAACCTTATAGAACGAATATACATATAGAATCTACACTAATACGTACGCTAATGCGAACTACAATAGAACATACAGTCTAGCGTTGTCAAAGGTACGCTACTTATAAGAATATGCATCCAGATTCGTCTTATTCTTAAACGAATCTGGTTCTTACGGTTCTGTTCGCTCGTCCAACGAACGTGGACGAACGAAAATAATAAGTTATTATTTTCGTTCAACGTTCGGTATTATTAATAACCCATCTCGGCCATTCTCCTCCCAAGGGTGGTTTGAGAGGGTCACACCAGGATACAAGGGATTAGGAGTAATTAATCTTGTATCTGTACATTTGTATAACAGATCAATATAGGCTATATAGAAATATAGCTCCCAATATATCCTTAATGCACACCATGGTCTCATATTAGGGATGATTGCTAGATAGCGGTGAAGTAGTTGCTTATTGGAGAGAGCACATACCTTGAGGTGCATTTGGTTACATTAAAGGAATGCTTCTTCTCACGTCTAATAGGGAGAACAAAAGTTATATCTTCTTATAGACCAAGGGTTTGTTCTTCTAGAAGAGTGTGGCCCCTACAGCGCTTGTTAATACCAATACATCTACATTTTAGAATATGGTGTCATTTATTTAAAAAAATAAAATAAAATTGCTAAATCAGGCAATACACACCTTTGATGAGTACATATTGCTGAGTACGTCTGCATCTAATGCTTTCATCTCCTCTTCAGAATCTAGGTTGAGATAAAGAAATAAATTAAGATGGATAGATAGATAGATAGATAGATAGATAGATAGATAGATAGATAGATAGATAGATGGAAGTGTTTTGTCTTGATGAATACGTTGGTCCACGTATAAGTCTACAGTATGAATACTTCATATGACGTACTTATACATATATAGGTATTCTACATAAAAGTGTAAATGAGGTGTAACATAGTTCATATGTAACCTTCTCTTGTGACTGAAGGGGAATGTCCATAAACTATTATTCATCTGTGACTGACAGAAAATGTTGCTGACTATTATGTCACATGTATTGATGTGTTAGTGCAGGAGCACCATTAGAGCTCGTTTCATCTGTGTTGAATGCCTTCTGTTTGTCCATTCTTTCCGCCTGTATGGCATCCATATATCATCCGTTATCACATATGTAAAAATAAAAATGCCCACCCAATGTGTCCTAGCAGCCATCAGTGAAAAGCAGACTGCAGGCGGATGGCATCCATATGTTGTCTGTTTTTTTTTTGTTTTGTTTTTTCCAAAAAGCCACTGACTTAAATAAGTGACTCTAGTATTAAAATCCAACAAAAATAGTGCATACTATTATGTTCTCTACACACACCTTTTGTCCATGAAAAAATCGGACATGTGAATTCACCCACTGACTTCTGTCAGTGTCCAGTCTGTGTGCTATTCCTTCTACACACGGACCTCACACAGATGTGAAAATTGCTCATCTGAATGAGCCATTATTTTTCTGGGGAAACATTCATGTAAATTAAGGAACTAAAGTATTCATCTTCTTCATTTGATATATGGTTGTTGAATTCTAATATGACACATATCAGAAAAGCACATTTAACTTTATGCAGCATACTGTATACCGGCTTGTAATCTCTTTCAAATTAATTGATAATGCTATAGTGTAAACTATATGTAAGTAAATAATCAGTGATTATATGTGACATGTGCATGTGTTTCTGCGTAGGTGTATGTGTGTTCTGTGTGTGCATAGGCATATTTGTGTGTATATATGTGAAATATATCTTTGGTACTCGTAAGTTTATATTGTAGTCACTGCAAATAAATCATTACCACTTATGTCTTCCATGGCTCTTAGAATTTGGCCACAAAAATTCCAATTATTCATAGGAAATTAAATTTAAACATTCTACATTAAGCACAGTCCTATAGTATTAATACACTATTCATCATTACACTCTATTCACATAGAAAACCCAGTTCATTCTTCATTTCAGTCTCAACATGACAGCAGTATATGCCTTTTTAGTTTGTAAAGATCACCCAACAGGAAAGGTTAACAATACCATTTGAGAACACATTGGTTCTGTTCTGTTCTACCAAATGCTCCTAGAAACCTAATTCACGCTGCCCAACTTAATATAGATCTATCAAACAATGTGCCTGACTGATTTCATAAATAGGCACGAAACGCTCTATCCAGACTGAGCTGGCAATATTCACCATCTTTCTGCCAGAGGAGTAGCAAGAACAATTCTTGCTGGCATCAGTCATGTGAAAACTGCATTAAGTATTTAGCTGGCAGATTCTTAAGACTGCCTATTGAAGCACAAATGCTGCTGTTTAACTATGTTATAGGATGTTTTATGAGTAGCATTCATAGAATGATAACTACAGTTTTCAGTCCCCTTAATAATATTAAATTATAGTAGGGCATTGGGTTTTGGAATTAAAAATCAGGCTTGTACTATCTAGGACAAGGTTACATGAGCAACAGGGAATATTACTATTGAATCACCAGCTTTGACTGCAGAACAGCTATGCTGTGATGGAAATAAGCATTCTGTAATTACTTTGTTGTTACATTATTTAAGTATTTCATTACCCCATAACATTGCAATCTCCAGGCACAAGACAGCCTGCATGACCTTGATATAAGACATTTTATGGTCAAGTAAAAGATGCACACTTTCCTCTCTGAATAGTTCGGTGTCATGAACTATTTTGGCTGATAGAACTACTATTGAGAGACTGAGCGATGTTATCGTATGTACCCATGATAAAATAATCAGTACTCGCTTACTGCAGATGTAGCAATCCTCGTCTTGATTCTTAATGCAGTAAACACACAATGGCAAGAAACTTTTAATTGACATTTTTCCAATGGCTTCTTTGCAATTATATCATGGTGGGACATGATATCACACTCAAGTTTAGAACTTCTACATCTGTACATGAAAAATCTATCAGATTACATTTCATAAGTCATATAATTGTACTTTGTAAACCGAAACAGTAATCGGATGAAAAATCGGATGAAAAGTGCTTACACAGAATAGTTTTTTTTCCTATCAAATTATATTGTCACAAGCCAAAGAAGAACATCTTCCTTGTCCATGATTTAAATATATAAGTTCTGAATGCAGTGAAATAGTTGTCTATAGCCACTTCAAGTTATTTAGTGGTTTTGTAACTCATCAGCTTTTTTAAACTTATATCCCTGCCAATGATCTCTCCCTGGCATAACGATTGGAAATGTGCTAAGCATATGTGATCAAAAGTACAAATAATGCCGCTATATAAACCACTTCAAACAATAGAAGTCTATTAACACTCACATAGAATACACAATAGAAATAGTAGAGAAAGTATTAAAAAAAAAAAATTCAGCAGGATCAAGAATCAAAAGAAAGACAAAGTCTTATCTCCGCTGTATAGTTATCAGCCTGCAAAGACAGTAGGATAATTTTGTGTTTCATGTAATCTTCAATTCTGTTTCAAAACATAAAATCAATAAGACAAATCTAAAGAAAAAATACATCTTTATAAAAATATATAAGAACAGAATGACAAATTTACAACACAGTAAAAAGCAAGAGTAGCAAAGCAGTACATTACCTGTGCATCTCCCACAGCAGCTGAAAGCAAGGAGCATCAGACACACCATCTGAATTCTTAGTCCAGTCATCATTGATTAGTTTAGGAACTTAAGTCCATTCAATATCAGAAATGCAGGTGATACCCTTGATTCCTCTCTCTCTTCTGTGCTGACTAGACTGCTCTGTGTCTCTGAACCATAATGGGAATGCTGGACCCTCCCTGACTATATAAGCAGTCAGATGATGTCACAAGTCTACAGGAGAGCATTTAGAAGACATCCCCAACCCTCCTCTTCAGTTCTTGCTGCTCCATACATCATCTTCTAATTGCGAATAACATGACGCACATTGGTAATAGTAGAGTTTTCTGGTTGTGAACGTAAGTCAGTGACGTTTTGGGATTTCTCATTGCTCAGGTCGTGTTCTTTTAAGTTTTGTTTATGAGGCACAATTTATGACAAATTGATTTTGCAGTAATCATTCACCACCTTATCAATGAAATCTAGAGTGCATCGCATATGTGCCATATAAAGAGTTATCTTGTGATGCTGACTGTTCAGATGTACACAGAAGAAAATGAAGTTGGTGCCATTGAGGCTGCACCCTCTCACAATCTGCTGAAAGACAATCTTCACATAACACCTGCTCTCATCTCCAACTGATTTAATACAAGAGAGTTAGTATGAAAAACAATGAAAATGCAATTCTTTTGAATATTCTGTAAGCAATTCTTCTCTTAAGATATGGCCACACGATCAGGTCTCTGCGTGCAGTTTTGGAAGCCAAAAAAATCAGGAGTGGAGCATAAAGAAGAGAAAATATAAAGGGCAGATATTCCCATCATAGACAGACATGTCATATCCACGAGACATGTCATTAATGTCTGATAGATACAGGTTCCAGCAAACTTTCATGCCAGTTTCCATATCTCCCAAAGACATTAATGGAAAGAGCTGTCCACGTGTATGGTCACCTCTCTATTCACCCCTGCTTGGATGTGGCAGCCAGTGACTGCATTACCAAGCGTGGCTGGGTTCAGGAAGTTTGTTCAGTTTTTCAAAGCTTTTGCTTTAAACTACTCTCATTTATGCCCTTTATTAAGGGATATGGGAGAAGCAAAGATAAGTCTCTCTATTAGCTACAGTAGGACAGCAAAGAACACCTCCTTCATTGTAGGACATGGCTCTTACATATAGCATATGGACACTGGTTTCAATCAAGCCATGAGAATTAGCCAATTGTGGGTGCACTGTGCAATCAACTCATAATCGGGGACCAATGGACCCTCCATATTGGTTGGTAATATTTGTGGTAGGGCACAGAGCTTCCTGCTCTGCTTAGCTCTCATACTAAAGACTAGGAAGCAGAGTTCAATTTTCTACTGCAGAATTAAACAGCCTACAGTCCACTAAGTGGCTTATCAGAAATATTCTGCAACAAAATAATTCAAAAAATATTTTTTTAAGTAACTAGCACTGCACTACATAAAGCTGAATACCAATAAATCAGCATGTAAGGAAAGCCATGATAGAATGTTGGTTAGTACTACATTTGTCTTACACCACTGGTATCCTTGGCCTGAATGTGACTAGGGACACATCCAAATAAAATAGTTGTCATCCATGTTCTTGCTTAGGCTTTCTCCAGGTACTTCAGTTTCCTTTGAGTATCCAAATATGTAGGTCAATTGGCTTCCTATGAAATTACCTCATAAGTGATAGACAGAGAGAGGTTACATTGTGAACACCATTGGCTTTCAGGGACTGATTATAATGGCAATAATTGTTGCTATGTAATCAAGGAGGGATGAAAAGTTAAAAAAATGAAAGAATAAAAGATAAAAAAAAGATATTCTAAATATGTATAAAGTCAGTTTTGCTTGAGTCTGCATTGCCATTATCTGCATGGGCAGCAACCGGGAGGGAGAGAGCTTAGAAGGGCACTAATAGAATTGGTAGTGGTTCACGATGGCTGTCCTAAATCCATCGCTCCCTGGATCCATGCAGTGAGGGGCTACTTTATGTTATATGTGTGAGATGGTGGAGTGCGAAGAAGAAGGATAAGTACAGGGCCAGCAATGGATGATAGTGTCAATGACCTGGCCTGTTTGGTTTTAATTAATAGATCTAGTCATCAGGACTACCGAGGCCCCTGTAGTGAAAGGAATTCAGCTGCTCATGCGCAGTTACCCTTCATTCTTCACTAAGAGAGTTCAGAAAATAGTCACGTGCTGGCTCAGCTATTTCTGGCAGTCCCATAGTGGTGAATGGAGAGATGGCCATGCTTGTGCAGCTTGCTTTCCATTCACTACTATAGGACTGCTGGACATAGCCGAGTAAGAGTCAGTCCCATAGCAGAGAATGGAAGGACACCACATATAAGAGATGTGCTTTCCTTACTTTTTGGGGCCTTATTCTGGAGAGACAAGCAGGTTCCAAAGGAGGGATCTGCACCTATCATACATTTATGGAAAAATCATGATATGCCACAAATATTGAGATGGGAAAACCTCTTTAAAAATAATTGATAAACATTATAGATATTTATTACAAATAAATTAATAATGCTATTATTACAAAATAAATATTAATCAACAGGATATCCAATAATAATAGTTCCTATTATTTCTCCTCACACTTTAGAAAAATCCCACCTAACTAGTCCAGAGGGATCATCCTGGCATGTGGATTTCCCTAGCACCACCTATATGGCATATGAACAGTATTTTTCAAGCAAGAATGGTGGATGCAGGAGTCATGGGAGAGATTTATCAAAACTAGTCCAAAGGAAAACTGACTTAGTTGCCCATAGCAACCAATCAGATCGATCCTTTCATTTTCCAAAGGAGCTCGGACATATGAAAGGTGGAATCTTATTAATTTCTATGGGTAACTAAGTTTCTCTGTGCACCAGTTTTAATGAATCTACCCCATGTGCTTTTATACAGGCAATTATCTGAAATTTAGAACTTGAAAATAAATAAAAACGTTTGCTATTTCCCGTTATAGGCAAATAAACATAGACAATTTTAACTTTTGTCCTATATCCTTTCCATATTTTGAAAGGGAAACATTGAGTGTATGGGTATATTCGAAAGCTTGAAGAATAAAGGACATCTGTTCCATCTGCATATTTTCTTTTAGTTTTACATGCTTTCAAAGCATAAAATAGAATTTGTGTAGTCTAAAGATGCAAAACAGTTTATGCTTCAGCTCAAGATTCATTTCTTATTTGATGTGTTTCCTTAGGATACCCCAGTTTCCTCTCACATTTCAATACCATGCGTAGGTTAAATTTTCTTAGAAAAGAGAGGCCAATGGCTGTTAATGTATGCAGTGCGGACAAATAAAGGTTATTAATAAATGCTATGGGATACTGGAATGGATTTTAAGGTTGTATTAAATGCTATATTAAAGGTGAACACTAGAGGGCAATAAGAAAATTAATAACTTCAAATAGACCTGCACAGCTTCAGCACTTATCACATGGCAATGACCATGAATAGAAAGCACGGTAATAAGATACTTCTGCTTACATCCATATGGCTGTTGTAATGATCACATCACTAAGAAAATGAAATTTTAATCTGATGACTTCAGTGTTATAAAAGATGCATAAAGTGTTATGAAACAAAATAAGACACAATGTAGCTGGTAAATGATATTATTGAATTATGTAAGCAAAGTGTGACAAAACATTTTATTAAATTAAATTAAATTGTACGCTGCCCAAATATTTGATGTTAATGATGAGCTGTGATATCTTTAAATTAAATCTGTTAATGTTTCAAATGAAGAAAAAAGTCATACATACTGCATAAATTAGAATACATATAAAACTAGAAAACACCTATAACAGGTAACAAATCATACGGCAACTAATGGGGCAGATAATCTGCTAAACATATTATAGCATGTAGACCCTGACCAACAGAGTTTGTAATCTGAGGGGAACTACACAAAATTCAGTGCTTATTTATCCCAGTGGACCAGCCAGTAGCCGTGATTACAGTAAAGTAGGATGTATAATTCTGCATGAACCGATCATACACCAGATGAAACAAATATATATATATACAGTACATTGTGATGCCAAAATGGGTTGTAAAGTTAAATGGCAATAAAATGAGGAAGCTATAAATGGCCAAAGCATTCCAAAATATGGGTTCAGCATGGAAGAATTAAGGGAAATATCTAAAGACCTTGGCAAAAAGGAAAGGGCAAACAATACCTAAGATTTTTACAAATAATATTTTTATTCTCTCTTGTGCCAATTCCAATCCTTCTTCTAAACAAAAAAGCTGTACTAGGGGGTATATATTTCAAAGTATTTGTGCATGGAAGTTGGGATAAAGTTAAAAAATAACCATAGGAGCAGTAGCGTACATAAAAGAGAGGGGAGTCCATGGCAAAGATCAAAATGGGGCCTGCCGGGACAGGAGATATGCATGTTTATTTCACCCTTCCATATTATACAATACATGACCCTTTCACAACTCAGTCCATTTGAAGAGTGGGTTCTTCACCAGTCAAACGTGGAAAAGCAGGGTCAGATCCCTTTTTTCCCAGAGGCCCCATAGAAGCTGCCTGGTCTGCTTCTATGATACAGCTACCCTTGCATAGAGGAGTAGACTGGAGACTATAGTCATATAAGGGGGTGACAGTCAAGCCCTTACCAAAAGAATATTTTGTCCCTGAGTGCCATATCCAACTCCCCAGTCTAGGATGAAGGAACGAAGGTACGCATCGGGGTGACGCCATCCCTGGCCAGTACTTGTTAGTGCTTGTTAGTCATATTTATAAGTTCCACATTGTTGGATTTATGTATTTTGTACTTATCAAGTTTGGCTACGTGTAATCCTTTGGTAACCTATACGTGTCAGCCATTGTTTCTGATGCTGTCACTTGTATGTCTATTATAGGTATTTAATAGTATACATCTACTGCCCGGTCCTATTACCTATATACTTGATTGTAGTTCACCTCTATATTATTGTCTAAAATTGGCATGGTCTTTCATACATGGGCTAGGGAAGGTGTTTTCATGCACTGTCACCCTCCCTTTATAACATGAACTTTTAATTTATTTTATGTGATGTAATAAAGAATTTCATACTTTCATAGTACTTTAGTGGCTCCATTAGTCTTTTTATAGACATTAAGTGTGGTTTGTTTGTTTGGGAACTTGTACTGTTACTTTCATTTTTGAGCCAGTTGATTGCAGGTGGCGAGGTGGTTACTATCATCTATAAAATAGACATATTTATATATATTTTGTGCCCCGCCGCCTACATTGCATAGGGTTGATTTTCTTTTATGCATGATTTCAATAAGGCAGTTGGGTGGTTACAACTTTCATATGACAGGCAACTGGCTTAGTGGTTACAGTCTTACAAGGGGTAAGGAGCTTTGCCATTTCAAAGTCACTTCACAAGGGCACACTTCTAGTACTAGCTAGCTACATGTAGGAATCTGCAACATCTCTCAGATCAGGCCCTCAGTGCTGAGCCTCTCTTGTTCTCCTGAGTCTCATCACAAGGCTCCCAGCACTTTAATTTTTTCCGCAGGACATTGACCTATTACTCAGCCCAGCTAGTGCCACATATTCCTAGTAGTTAATTAACAGAAGGATTTGCAATATAAAGGATATAAAGGTGTATATATACAGTACTCCTAGTGCGAAAACGCCTTTGATGCTAGCACACAACTTTATCATGGCTATAATATACATGGTGTTTTACCCGCAATAGTGCACTTACACGGCCAAAATAGAGCATGTATCCATGCTAGAAACATAGACCCATGGATCATGCTAAAACACTAATGTGTGAATACACGCATTAAAATGAATGAGGACGTGTGCTGTCTGTGGAGAACACAAACAGCAAACTATGTGGAACACTGATGTGCAGGGGCGGATTGGCCATAGACCTTACAGGGAAATTTCCCGGTGGGCTCATGCCCAGAGGGCTGCCTGAGCCCTTCTTACGGCAGACGAGTGGAAGTTTTTGAGGATGTATTTTGTGCTGCTGGTAGTATTTTGTGATAGACTGTGGTGTTTGGTTCCGTTGGGGTGGTATAATGTGTCACAATATGGTATTGCTGGCCTTGCCTTCCATCAATTTGGACCCAACTACAAAATGGGTCCACTTTCAGTACATTTTCCAGGGCCACTTTAAGTTCCCAGTCCGCCCCTGCTGACGTGTGAATAAGGCTTTAAGGTTCCTGGTTACCAACAAAGGTGCTTTGAGGTCTAGTGCTTCTGCAATTCTACTGTGATATGCAAGCATTTATCTTGAGTTTATTCCTGTTTGTCTTCCAGCCCAGTTTTGGCCCTGCCTGTGTTATCCTGCACCACCAATTTCAGTTCTGTTCATGTTTGAATTAACTCTGTTTATGTTCCTTGTCTTGTCCTTTTCTTTTCCTGCCCTGTCTGCCAGTCTGTCCTGTGTCATACACTAGCAGTGTGCTGTCTGGATCTCTAAAACCAGAATTCTAGTCTAAATGAATGTTCGGGCTGCTTCATCAGTTTATTTTTTTTAGGTATTGATGTGATTTCTGCATCCTGAGATTCTGGGTTTCAGATTCTGGAGCTTTACTGGGATTATTCCAAGAGGTTGCAGTCAGCTTGCTCCCCTGCAGTGAAGTCCAGATCCCTGTACAAGGTTAAAGGATGAATACCAGGGGAGTGCCAGAATAACACCCTTAGAATTAGCCCAAAGTCAAACCAGTTAGTTGGCACAGTAGGTCTGCACTCACTGATCTGTAACATCCTTCCCAGTTTTACAAAGAGAGCATGTGTCCTTTGTATAAGGCACTGTTACTCTGTTATAGTGGTCACTTCATTTAGATCTGTAACTGGGAAATTTAATGCTAAACAAGGCATAGCTGAATGTAATAATACCTTTCACTTAGTGATCTTTTACTTCATTTGTACTTCAAAAGTACTTTAAATCCATATGCAAATTAGCAGTTAAGTGCATCCAAAGGAGGACCCAGGTCACTATGTGCACCATGTCTCCTCCTTCTTCCTCTGCCCTGTTCTTGACTGACAGGATAAGGTGAGATGACTAGACAGAAACCTGGTCTAGTCAATAAAGAAGGGGAGGGAGGTGATGGCAGAGGAAGCAAGAGGAGCAAACATGCACAGATTGACTTGGGCTCATCTGCAATGCACTTAACTGCTCATTTACATATTACAAGTACTTTTATTACAGAATTAAGCAACAGATCAGTGAGAGAAAGGTGACATTCAGAGACACAGTGCTTTATGCAAAGGACATGTGCTCTCTTTATAAAACGGGAAAGGGTATTTTCAACAAGTTGGTAAAGAAAGATGCTAGAAATATTGGAATGCGTATTAGTATGACATGTTCCATAGAAAGCAGAGAAAAGAATTAATCAAAAGAAATATTACTCTGGTTATCCTAGTCACTGCATGTGAGCGTGAGGTGCAGGATTAAAGGTGCTTCTTGTTTCTGATTAAGATTAAAAAATAATCAATATTTAGGAGAAAAAAGGCAGATGTTTATTAAGTCTAAGGGGTATAGTATAGCTACTGTACATTTCTCATATATAGAAAGAAGGGGGAAAAAATGACATCAAGTCTCCAAAAAGCAAACCGCTTTGCCCATTTTGAATCTGGTGAATGGATTCTTCTATCTCTCCTTGTTTATAAAAATACGCTTTCACAAGACAGGAATTGAATATAAAGATACTCTTATCATTTTAACCAACAATGTGTGCTGTCTGAATTTCCAGCATGTTACTATTGTGAATTGAAAGAGGGTGCATCATACTTGTCCTCTTCTGCTGATAAGCGGCAGTGACAATGCATTCACTTGCTAATCATCTTGGGAACATTGCACCATGATGCCTTGCAGTTGTTTAGAATTGCTGATGACAGTCTACTTTAAAACTAATGGGGTCATTTATCAAACTGGTGTAAAGTAGAACTGGCTTGGTTGTCCATAGCAACCAATCAGATTCTACATTTCATTTTCCAAAGGAGCTTTCAAAAATGAAAGGTGAAATCTGATTAGTTGCTATGGGCAACTAAAAAATGCAACATTTCCTCATGCTTGAGGAAGGCTATGGTCTAGCCAAAACGTTGCATTTTTGGGTTGCTTGCACTGCTTTTCTTGGATTAAAGCATAATTTTTCTTCAAAATATGAGATGCTGCCTCTTATTCTATTTTGGATTCAAGTAAAGTGTTTTTGGATACGACTCTGGAGGCACGCATCCAATATACCTGGACTTCCACTTTTAGTGGGTGCTGTATCAATTTCCTTATATATGGGCAACTAAGCCAGTTCTACTTTACACCAGTTTGATAAATCTCCCCCCATAAGAGTTTACATTTATTGTCTATGTCATCAGAAAATCACTTGTTCTTTAAATCACTTTTTTATGCTTAACATATTTTGAAATAATTTTTTGACAATGTTATTTTTAAGTTTAATTAGTTCAATTAGTTTAATATTTAAACTAAAACCAAAAATCCTGCAGTTTCAGCACTGGCCACTATGTCTAACTATTGGCGCCACTTCTTGGTTTGTACATATTACTTTACTGCAGTTAAGCAAACTTTCACACTAGCGTTTCTTAATTCCGATATTGAGTTCCATCATAGGGGCTCAATACCGGAATAAAACGATTCAGTTTTGTCCCCATTCATTGTCAATGGAGACAAAACTGAACTGAAGACAACAGAATGCTCCTAAAAGCATTCCATTCTGTCTTCAGACCGTAGAGCATGCTGCAGTTTGCTCTCCGGTCCAGGCATCCGCACCAAGACGGATCCGTCATGACCCCAATGAAATTCAATGGGGACGGATCCGTTTGGTGTGATACAATGGTAAACGGATCAGTCCTCCTTTGACTTTCAATGGAGTTCATGACGGATCCGCCACCTGCACACATACATACATACACACATACAGACATACACAGACATATACACATACAAATACACATACATACTTACATGCTCCCAGCAGGTCTCCACAGCACAGGAGGAGCAGGACGGCGCGCACATAGGACGATTCCCCACCGCACCCAGCAGAGGGCGCTGTGGGGAATCGTCCTATGTGCGCACCGTCCTCCTCCTGTACTGTGCTGCGCGGAGCTGCCGGGAGCATGTAAGTATGTGTCTGTGTGTATGTACTGTGTGACATGTGTGGGGCCGGAGCGCGGTTCCGGCCCCACACATATACCTGCGGCAGCACGGATCCGGCGGCCCCCTTCACCTGCCGGATCTGTGCTGCCGCTAGTGTGAAAGAAGCCTAACTCATTCTAATCCTTCCTGTAATGATATCACCTCTGTGTATAGATAAGACAGGATCCACCATTCACAATAGGCCATTGTCATAGCTTATCTATTCTTTCCATGTACAATGCTTTGTAAATGCCATAAAGAACAGCTCAGGCAAGATTGCAGCCATAATCATATTCAGGAAATAGAATTAAAAAAATCTAAAAAAGGAAATGTGTTACTATTTGGTTTTAATTGGCAGATAAAATTTTTGGAGACACATTTCCTTTAATAGGACCCTTTATACCAGGTTTTCAATGTAAAAAGTCTCAAAATTTTGCACAAAGGGTATTTTACTCAAAAAGATATCAAGATTTTTATTTATTTATTTATTTTGCTTAGTGGAGCAAAGCTTAGTGGAAGGGGCAGGATCATCACAGCCTGACACTTTTACTGTAACTTATGCCAGAAAACCTGGTTATAGTAAATTTCAGTTTCTGACATACGTATGGACAGCACAAAATGTAACAAATTAATTAAAGGGAACCTGTCAGCTCTGTAACACCCTCCAAACTATAGTAAGCGGTGTATAGTGTAAGTGACGTCGAGTCCAGTTATGTAATTTTTATCTTCATACTCACTTCCATCCTGATGTTGTGCTCCCGCAAACCTGCAGTAAAATGCACTCAGTGGACTCCAGTGCTCACTCACATAATGGAGAGGACTCAAAGAAGAGTCCTCTCAATGTATTTTACGCTGGTTTGTGGGAGCACAGCGTCGGAATGGAAGTGAGTATGAAGATAAAAATTACATATTCGGATTCAGCATCACTTACACTATACACCGCTTACTCTAGTTCAGGGGGTGTTTCGGAGATGACAAGTTCCCTTTAAGTTAAGTAGGTTTGTGCCTTATAATAGACTGGTTTGATCTTCCTCCAACAAGATTTTTACTAAGACTGGCTTGTGAAACACCGTTTATCAGTACATGACCAACAATAGACCTTTACTTCAGAAATATTACACTGTATAGAGATATTTTAGATAAATTTTGCTTTAATTCCTCACAATGTTCAAAGTCTCTGCTTTCAGTCACTTCAGTCTTTCACCTGTTTTTCACCAATATAACTAAGAGCACAGCCCCACAGAAGATTGCAGACACATCCCAGACATTCCTGTGTGCACTTTGTGTCTGTATTACATGTCCAGGAAAAGCACTTTTATTGTGCAGAAGATATATTTATTTTTTATGTTAGAAATCGAGTTGGGAGATAAAGCTGTTTTAAGTTTCACTTTCAGCCGGGCACTTGGGAGCTGTTTTCCAGCAGAATAAAAGTTATTTTTCTGAACATGGAATAAAGACATACAGTGCACACAATTATGTCTGGGATGTGTCTGCAATCTTCTGTGGCGCACTGGTGTTAGTTATATAGGTGAAAAACAGGTGAAGGACTCCCTTTAACGATTCATTGCATACCTCTAGTAGGTAAAATTGTGTCCTGGTAATTTGATGGACACACAGGCACATGGCTCGTTACAGTATGCGTTTCAGAGCAGTATGAGACAAGCACAATATGACTGAATTTCACCCACTGGAAGTAAACTAGTTCCTATTGAATGACACCAAGAAAAGTAATAGATGAATTGCTGTACAAAAAATATATTGTAAAATTGAAAACCATCACTATATAATGAATAATCTTTATTAGCTAAGGGCCCTTTCTCACGGGCGAGATGTCCGCGCGGGCGCTGGCGCAATGCGTAAAGCAAACGCATTGCACCCGCACTGAATCCTGACCCATTCATTTTAATTGGTCTTTTCACATGAGCATTTGTTTTCATGCATCAGTTCTGCGTTGCGCGAAAATCGCAGCATGTTCTATATTATGCGTTTTTCACCCAAAACTGGCTGCATAGAAATGAATAGGGCTGCATGAATAACGCATTGCATCCGGATGCAATATGTTGCGTTTAGTTTTTAACACATGTTACTTAGCAACTCTTGAAGTTAGATTAGAAAGGAAGTGTTTTTTTTTCTGTGTCTGGCTCCTGCTACCTGTGAGGAACTACTTGTATTCCACATATTGCTGCCTTTGCGGAGCCACATCCAAGTTGCCCAGGCAACCCAGCAAGCCTATGGATGTGGAAAAACTTATTGTGATGGTCCAGGAGAGGCTCTGCCTTTGGGACACTCAGTCAGGGGAGTATCATGACCGGTACAAAAAGGATGCCGCCTGGCTTGACGTTACAGAGGAGGTTTTTTCTACTGTTTGGTCAAAGACCCCAGAACCCAAGCGCATGAGCTTAGGTAAGTGCTCTGTCTATATATATATATATCTATATAAGAATCACTTTCTGTTAACTAGCATAGCACATGTGTAACATAGTCCTCCATTACTTACATTGCACATGTTAAACAACAACATTGTTTGACATGTGCTATGCTAGTGACGACATAGTTTGACATGTGCTTTACTAGTGACAACATTGTTTGACATGTGCTATGCTAGTGACGACATAGTTTGAGATGTGATATGCTAGTGACGACATTGTTTGACATATGCTTTGCCAGTGACGACATAGTTTGACATTTGCTATGCTAGTGACGACATAGTTTGACATTTGCTATGCTAGTGACGACATTGTTTGACATGTACTATGCTAGTGATGACATTGTTAAACATGTGCTTTACTAGTGACGACATTGTTTGACATGTGCTTTACTAGTGATGACATTGTTTGACATGTGCTTTACTAGTGACGACATTGTTTGACATGTGCTTTGCTAGTGACGACATAGTTTGACATGTGCTATGCTAGTGACGACATTGTTTGACATGTGCTTTACTAGTGACAACATTGTTTGACATGTGCTTTACTAGTGACGACATTGTTTGACATGTGCTTTACTAGTGACGACATTGTTTGACATGTGCTATGCTAGTGACGACATTGTTTGACATGTGCTTTACTAGTGACAACATAGTTTGACATGTACTATGCTAGTGACGACATTGTTTGACATGTGCTTTACTATTGACGACATTGTTTGACATGTGCTATGCTAGTGACAACATTGTTTGACATGTGCCAGCCCAAGCTTTATATAAAGTGGTCTTGATGTTATAAATAACTTATAGTTAGATTCCTTCTCTGCATGACTTGGATATTTCCAAGTATTATTTTATTGCAGCTAGTAAAAATAAAGAGGGTTCACTGGAGTCTATAACAAAATCTAGTTCTACTGCATAATGTTCTATATGAATTGCTTTAGTTTTGCCTTTTAAAATCATATGAATAATAGGGGTAAGCGAATCGAGCTTCGGATCCAAGATCCAAAGTTAATTCTTTCAAAAACTTTGGGGCTCATTTATTAAGCAAAGCCAACTATAGAAGCCCTGTTCTAAAATTGCAGAATCGAAGTTCGAAGTTATTCACTGAAGTCTCACGCGACTTCGTACTTAACAAATTTTGCCTTGCCAAAGCACTTATATTTTAATGCTGTATGGAGACAGGTCTCTGTACAGCATTAAAACAAAGTTTTTGAACTAATCAACTTTAAATCTTGGAATATTGGGAGCTCAGCTGTTCTAGATGCCATAGGTAAAGATAAGAGACATGCTAGTTTTATGCCACTGTCCCTCAGTGGAAAGTCTTTTGTTGTCATGATACTTAGAAATTTTAATAATGGCTCCACTTCCCATATTATGGAATATTTTGCCTTAATTGTCCTAGACTCCATTGCCCCTTCTAACAATCTGAGGTAAGCCTTATTAACTGTGAAGTTCAGAATAATGAGGATCAAAGCTGAACCGAAAAGGTGTTATATTACTGGAAGCCATGCAGGAATTACATTTCTCTGAAATATATTCTAAGACTTCTTCATTTTGTGGAAGATTTCTTAAAGAAGATTCTCTATTTCAGTATCAATTTTGAAACTTTGAAAACTTTGAAATGGTTAGTGTATATATACTTCCAGTTTTAGGTATTAGGGAATAATTTATAAGCTCATTTGCATGTTTAGAGAGGTGAGGACATGAGAACAGCCAAAAAGAACTACTATTCAAATTCTTTGTGGAAGCTGTAGTAAAACGTCCTTCAACCCATGAAAGCAGTCTGCAGTAATTCCAAATAGAATTTCTGGTTGCCGGATAATGTGTCTTGGATCTATCCTACAAAATTTTCAAGGTAATTTGAGAAAAGAGAAATGGGGTAGAAATGCATACAGGTTCCTCAATTCGGTCCAAGGAAACATATCCACCCTCCATGATCCAACGATGTCCTCACTATGAATTTTGTAGTCTGAGCTGAGGCTGCTGATGCTAACAGGTCTATTTATCTGATATCAACTGTTTAATTTATCTTATTGAGTAGGTGTTGTTTGAGTGCTACAGTCGATTACATTTTTTCCCTGACAAAGTGCCCGCTAACTTATTGCAGTGCCCTCAAATCTAGATTGTGATCTATAGCCCATTTCCATATCTCTAGGGCTGCCTTGCAAAGTTTCATTAATTTCGTACCCCCTATCTTGTTCACATATGCTACTACCCTTCTGTCCATCTGTAACTTGACTGAACGGGGTGATAGTGAAATTATTTTTTGTAAACTCAGCTTCTCTGCTCTAAGTTCTAACATGTTGAAATGGAGACTCATCTCAAAAGCCTTCCTTTATCATTTCCCTGCTGTCTGTTATGAATAGGTTCCCCCATCCTTTTAGGGCCATATCTGAAGTTATGTTTATATCTGCTTCTTCTTTTCTTATAAGACATGGAATTGGAAAGGGAAGATGTACAGTATTCACCATTTCCCTTTTTTCCCACGCTTACCTGAATAGAATTTCTTGTAAGTATTTGACTTTACTGTGGATTTTACGTCAGGATTGTCCCTGAACTACTTGGGTCTGCCCCAGGACCTTTGTGAGCTACCCTCGGAACAAAAGGGATTTTTGGTTTGCCCTGGCCTCTTTAGTTCAGCTAAGGACTTAAAGGCCTTACATGCATCTCATTTTTACTTCATGAATAAATTTATGACCAAACTGATTGCTTTTCTCCATGGTAGGGTATTCATGTGATTTTCCAGCTAAATTTGCTATTCCTGCTGATGCAAGCCAACAGGCTCTTCTGTTGTTTGTAATGTACTTAAATGATTCGCATTTAGTTAGGACAGCTCTGCTAAGGCCGGGTTCTAACTTAGGTTAGGTTATTCCATTATAGGTTTCGTTTATAACAGAATATGACAGAAGTCTCGAACAGAATGAAAAACGAAAGCCTTTAAGAGGCATCGTGTTTTGATCCATTATAATAGAAGTCTAGTCTAGGCAAACATAACAGATCCGTCTGGTTTCCGTTATGCAGGACGGAAAACAAAGCCCATCGACAAAGTCCTGTTTTGTAATCCGTTCGAGAATTCCGTTATATTCCATTATAAATGGAACCTATAATGAAATACCCTAATGCAAGTGCAAACCTGGCCTTACTGCTTTAAAAAGAGCTAATTAGATGAGAGCAAGCTTTTCACATTTTGGGAAGATGACACCTCACCTTCCTGTTCTGCTTTTACTTACTTAAAAAGTAATAGACCAGTAGTGTCTGTTCCTTAATATTGTATGTTTTTTAAATGTCTGAGGTGAAACCACGCAACTGACCATTGTGCATCTCTAAATATTTGCCACACCTGAAGCACTGACTTGTTTCTTATTCACATGTCCTATGTGCTCTGCAATGCGTGTTTTTATTTTCCTAGTGGTGCAGTCTCCATACAACTTCTGGTAAAGCATACCACATATACAATGTATGTGGAATCACAATGCATAAAAGTTTTAATACTGCAATAGACTTTAATAAGTCTATTAGTGGTTGCTGAACCAACATTCTGTTTCTTTTTTGTGTGTTTGCACACATTGCAATGGCTTCCACGCGAGACACGCAAGATCTCACTTCTTTACGATGGCAGAGAGAGAGACTGTGTTGGATGGACACAAGATGAGCTGTCTATTGACTGTCTGCTCCAAATTTCAAGCTATTAGTTTAACGTGCACGGAAGAACCACACTGACACTAGGCAAGTATCAAAGCAGAACTCATTTATTACAGGAAGTTAAAGGGGTTATCCGAGTTATTTTTTTGTCCTTTGTATGTTTCTAACTAGTCAAATACAACAGTTTTTCCATATACTTTTTGCTTCTAAAGCTGCAGGTTTCTCAGGTTTCAATGAGGGTCACATGACCTGTGATGTCAGCTTGCCTCCCTGCCCCCCCCCCCGCCGCTGCTATCTGCTCTCCCTGGATTCTTTCAGATAAGACATTAACCCCTTCAGCCAGAACACACTGAAGGCTTTACAACAGCAGCTGCAGATGTAAAGAGACACAGGATCTGCCCTCCTCACCCTACAGACACAGAGCTGATACTGGAGCTGATCTGGAGGAGATGCAAAGTATTGTATTGTAAGTATTGTACAAGAACAGGTAGGGGGAAGACCCTGTGTGTATCAGCAGTGTCATTGTACAGCTGGGACTTGTAGTCCTACACATACAACAAGCTGCTGAGTATTCCAGCAGACATGTCACTCAGGCCAGCTCTTGTATTCACTGCCTTTGCATAGCAGGAAGGGGAGGGGCAGAGATTGTTATTACTGCATGTAAACAAAGGCCAGAGGAGAACCAGGAAAATGAGGAAATATAGATTTTTTTTGCCTAAAACTTGCTTAACTTATTTATATTTTGCTGCCCATCAGATTTACAGTACTGTACATTTTTTTTTTCATAACTCGGACAACCCCTTTAAGCAGTTTTTATACCATCAGAGAGGGTGTTCCTCTACTGAGGCTCATGCCATTGTTTCATTGGGTAAAATACAAAAACAAGCAAAGAGATAACACTTGGCATCTGCACATTGTTCATTATTTTACAAACTTTGGTATGTAAACTATGTAAACATCTAGGTGCCAGCTCCATATTGTAATGGCTTCACATTAATATCATGGCAAACTCAAAATGGCTCCACATCAATATCATGACATCCTCAACAAGGCGGCCACCTATGCCTAATAGATGAAGCTAGGTGGCGTGACAAAGTAATTTGTCAGGAAGCCAATTTTTTTGTAAAATTCATCTGAGCAGACAAATCAAATTTTTAAGAACTTCACTCATCTCTAGTCAGAACCTTTCTCTGTCCATAGAAGAACAAGACAGGGATGTCCATTGTTGCCTTTATTATTTAATTTTGTGGTAGACCCCTTAAGAGTATTCCAGTCCATAACATAATTTTAAGGCATAAAAATAAGACAAACATCTCTTACAAATGTTAGTGCTTGCAGATGATATCCTACTTTTAATTGTCCTAGGGAAGTATCTCACGAATTATGGCCCTTTTTGATAAATTTGTCACATCTCTGGCTTCCATATTAAATGTCCTAAATCTTAAGCCTTTTAACATAGTTTAAAAGGCAGTTTTTAAATCACAACTTTGTATATGCATTTCTCTTTAAATGAAAAAGGAAAGCGTTGACATATTTAGAAGTGCTACTTTTTGCTAATCCACGTAAAATCTATTCCAAGAATTTTCAGATGTCACATTCCTTATCTTTACCACAGGTGCCGCACATTATTAAATTAGCATGCAGCGGTGCTCTACATTATTTGAATAGTGCAGGTGTTCTCATGCAATGTGAATGAGCAGCATGCTTCACAAATAGCATACTAGCATACTAAGTTAACTAAGCATAGCGTGGGTGGTTATGAAAATTCTCTGGAATTTTATAGAGAATGTGAGAGCCTGTGGGTGACCATCATTGAACATGGGATCTGATGGTAATGAATGGACAGTGGATGCCATCTGTTGGGGTCATCCATTAGAAGTACTATAAATGTTTGTGTCATCTTGCCCCACACATCGCACAGTATGTCAAGTTAAGGAAAAATTTAAAAGAGGACACATCTGTTCACTTGTACCTCCATTCTCTTTGTCAGTCATTCAGGAAACACATTCCTGCAAATCTCTTTGGAGGAGATTTATCAAACTGGTGTAAAGTAGAATTAGCTTAGTTGCCCATAGCAACCAATCAGATTCCACCTGTCATTTTTCACAACTCCTTTGGAAAATGAAAGGCGGAATCTGATTGGTTGCTATGGGCAACTAAGCCAGTTCTACTTTACACCAGTTTGATAAATCTCCCCCTTTGTCTTTTGCATGTTGCTATCCCTTTTCTAAAAATGTTATAGGTTAATAATATCTAAAAGCTGGACAACCCTTTTAAATTCTATATACTAGATCATTAAATCCATGGGCCCACGTACAGTATTAAAATTTATGGGCTCAGGTAGTCAAAACTTCCTTTGAATGCTGTATGGAGATCTGTCTCCCTACAGCATTCAAATATATGGGCTCCAGCTAGGTAAATCCGTAATTCCCGAAGTCTCACGAGACTTTAATGAATAACTTCGGCTATTGATTTTTAACATTTGAAACCATTTTAAAACACAGATACAAAGTAGGCTTCAGTACCTACTGGTACCTTGGTACCGAATAGAGATGAGCGAACGTGCTCGGTATGAGCACTGTAGCGCTCGTCTCCCCTGCGAAAGAATGCCCGCAGGCATTGCGGATCCGTCCTCACCCGACTGAAAGTCAATGGGGACAGATCCGTTTGGTATGAGTGTCACACCAAACCGATCCGTCCCCATTCACTTACATGCAGCTGAGGACGGATCCGCAATGCCTGCGGGCATTGCGCAGAGGAGCCGAGCGCTACAGTGCTCGTAACGAGCACTGCTCGCTCATCTCTAGTACCGAAGCCAACTTCTGATCCATGTTTTAAAATGGTATTAAAGTTTAAAAATCAAATCCCGAAGTTATTCATCGAAGTCACGCAAGTCTCATCAGAGCCCATACATTTGAATGATGTACAGATACGGATCTCCATACAGCATTCAAGTGAAATTTCGAATGGAGAAACTTCGGATCTATGATCTGAAGCTCCACTTTGCTCAACGCTATTTACTTGAGAATAGCTGCAAAACAATTTTTAAATATATTTTTACTATTTCTGTCCCACTTAGGCCCCTTTCACACGAACGATACGGATTCAGTCCGGATGCATTCAGGGTGTGTTCCGGAAAACGCGCACCAATCCGCACGCAATCGCAGTCAGTTTTGACTGTGATTGCGTACGTTCGTTTAGTTTTTTCCTTGCGGGTGCGATGCGTATGGATGCATTTGGCACGCATGTGATAAAAATCTGAATGTTTACAAACAACATCTCTGAGCAACCATCAGTGAATCACGCATTGCATCACGCAGAAATGGTTTTACTTATCTAACCAATACTGAGACTGTTTTCCGGTGACACATGGGGGCTTACTTTTTGCAGGATGAGGTGAAGTTTTAATTAGTACTATTTTGGGGTACATATGACTTTTTGATCGCTTGGTATTATGCTTGTGATTCAAGCTGACCAAAAATGGCTGTTTTGGCACTATTTTTAGGGTTTTTTTTTATGGCACTCACCTGATGGAGTAGATCAGGTGATATTTTTATAGAGCCGCTCAATATGGACGTGGTGATACCTTATATGTCTATTGTTCTTTTTTTTCCGTATTTTTTTTTACAATTTTATGTCATAATTATGGGAAAAGTCCACTTTTTACTTTGAACTTTTATTTTTTTATTATATAAAACACTTTTTTAAACTTTTTTTCACTTTATTTGTATCCCACTTTGTATTGTAATGCACTGACAGACTATTTGTGGGCTGGGTCTCACAGATTTCTATAGAAGGCAAGCCCTGATGCCTGTGGAAGGCATTGGGCTGCCTTCCCAGCTACTTGGTTCCCATCACCGGAGAGCGAGGACTAGATGGGGACGGGGAGGAAGCCCCCTCCACAAACCCTGTACATGCCGTGGTCAGTGCTGACAGCAGCATAGAAGGGGTTAACGTGCCAGAATTGGTGTATTTACTGATGGCGGTGTATACAGCCATGTGTCGGCTGTCAAGAACAGCCACGACCCTGCCTCTGATCGAGCGGACGCAGTTTCTCTACCTGCCAGAACAGAGCTCCGTGTACAGATTGGATCTTTTGTAGAAACCAAAAGATCCAATCAGCCGACGAACGAGCGTTTTGCTCGTTCGTCGGCTGATTAGGGCACTTTTACGCGGGCCGATTATCGGCACTAGCGTTCCTAGGAACGATTTTTCGGCCGATAATCGGCCCGTGTAAAAGGACCTTTACTCACTACATTACAAGGAATATCACCACATTAAAAGGGAATAATTAACCCCTTCCTGACGAGCATCGTACATGTACAGTGCTGGACGGCAAGTCACATACTGCAGCACTGTACATGTACGATGCTCGTCAGGAAGGGGTTAATTATTCCCTTTTAATGTGGTGATATTCCTTGTAATGTAGTGAGTAAAGGTCCTTTTACACGGGCCAATTATCGGCCGAAAAATCGTTCCTAGGAACGCTAGTGCCGATAATCGGCCCGTGTAAAAGTGGCCCTAATCAGCCGACGAACGAGCAAAACGCTCGTTCGTCGGCTGATTGGATCTTTTGGTTTCTACAAAAGATCCAATCTGTCGGGCGCACATCGGCCTGTGTAAACAGGCGATGTGCGCCTGACAGTATGGAGCTTCCCGGCCGCACGAGTGATACAGCGATCACTCGTGCGGCCCGGCGCTCGATTCATCGGGCCGTGTAAAGGCTCCCTGCCCGAGCGCCGATATCGCTGATCGGCGCTCGGGCAGGGAGACACATCGGCCCGTCTAAAAGGGCCTTTAGTGTGCATATAAATGACCCTATTGTTCTACATCAGGATTGGTATCTGGTACCAGCCCAGGCCACTTTCCTAAGGGCTGAGGTAACTAGACATGCATTCTGCACATTGAAGACCTTTAGGAGGAACTAGGAGGGGCCAAGAAGCTAGAAAACTTCTATGAATGTAACAAAGAGCTCAGCTCCTCTGATGACTTCAATTGTAAAGTGCCTTTATTTCAGGAAAGGGACACATAATCTGATCATGTAAAATCAAAAACAATATACTCAGTGGCTCGCCTATTCCCAAATTATGGATTAAGGGGTGCTCTACTAACTGACTGACCCAGTGATAGGTAGCAATTTAGAATAGATAATTTATACACCATGTTCCAAATTATTATGCAAATGATATTTATCTCTGATTTTCCTAAATGGTCGGTGCAAATGACAGTCAGTATAATAAGAGTCATAACCCGTTAGTGTATACATCGAATTGTATTGAACAAACCTCCCAATAATAACAGTATATTCTTCAAAAATTAAAAAAAAAACTCAAAATGCACTGTTCCAAATTATTATGCACAGTTTAGCGTTTCTAAACATTTTATATGTTTTTAAGAACTGAAAATGCTTATTTGTGGAATTTGCAGCATTAGGAGGTCACATTCACTGAAATAAAAAGCTATTTAAATCCAAAACATCCTAACAGGCCAAGTTACATGTTAACATAGGAACCCTTCTTTGATATCACCTTCACTGCCTCCCACCCTCATAGATCTTTTTCTTGATGATACTCCAAAGGTTCTCTATAGGGTTAAAGTCAGGGGAAGATGGTGGCCACACCATGAGTTTATCTCCTTTTATGCCCATAGCAGCCAATGACACAGAGGTATTCTTTGCAGCATGAGATGGTGCATTGTCATGCATGAAGATGATTTTGCTCCTGAAGACACGTTTCTGCTTTTTGTACCAAGCTCTCTCCCCATGATTCCGGCCCAAAACATGACTCCTCCACCTCCTTGCTGACCTCGCAGCCTTGTTGGGACATGGTAGCCATCCACCAACCATCCACTACTCCATCCATCTGGACCATCCAGGGTTGCACGACACTCATCAGTAAATAAAACTGTTTGAAAATTAGTCTTCATGTATGTCTGGGCCCACTGCAACAGTTTCTGCTTGTGAGCACTGGTTAGGGGTGGCTGAATAGTAGGTTTATGCACCACAGCAAGCCTTTGAAAGATCCTACACCTTGAGGTTCGAGGGACTCCAGAGGCACCAGCAGCTTCAAATATCTGTTTGCTGGTTTGTAATGGCTTTTTAGCAGCTGCTCTCTTAATCCGATGAACTTGTCTGGCAGAAACCTTCCTCATTTTTCCTTTATCAGCACGAACACGTCTGTGCTCTGAATCAACCACAAATCTCTTCACAGTACAATGATCACGCTTAAGTTTTCGTGAAATATCTAATGTTTTCATCCCGTCCAAGGCATTGCACTATTTGATGCTTTTCGGCAGCAGAGAGATCATTTTTCTTTCCCATTTTACTTGAAAACAGTGGCCTGCTTAAAGGGGTATTCTCATCATCTCATTTTCGGCGACCTCATAGAAATGAATGGAGGGCGGCTGCGCATGCACAGTGTGCCCTCATTCAGTTCGGGGGCTCCGTTCTGGATATAGGTGCAGGTCCCAGCGGTGGGACCCGCACCTATAAGACAATGGGGGCATATCCTAGCGATATGCCCACATTGTCTAAAATGAGAATAACCCTTTAATATTGTGGAACATCCAGTTTTCCTTTAATTGGGCTCACCTGGCAAACTAATTATCACAGGTATCTGAGATTGATTTCAGTGATCCAAAGAGCCCTGAGACACAATACCATCAATGAGTTTAATTGAAAAACAAAAAATGTAATCTTTATGACACTTAAATCCAATTTGCATAATAATTTGGAACATGGTGTAGTAGGCACTCCCCCACCTGACCTTGGTTCAAGCTAATAGGATAAATCTCATTTATTCATTCCCATTACAAATCAAAATCATAAATTAATATCGCATTGTCAGCAGGGTCCTTGCAATAGAAATTAAAAATGAATTAAAAATTGTACAACAATGTAATACAAACTTATGTATATATTTGAATTAAATACTTTTGTATACTAAAATTGAGCAGCATATAGAGTTTATGGATTTAGTATTATTGCTGATTGAGTCTTATTTGAATGATGAGGATAGTTAGAATGTTGCAAAATATGTTTCAAAGTTGCAATGTTTCCAGGTAAGTATAGTCTCACATATTGTACATAGTATATGTTCAGGAGATCATTAGCTTACCATCCCGTAAAGTTGATATATACTGAGTGCAGTTCCACTTATGGTGTGCCTTCTTGTTAGAGATGTATTTGTTCTCAGAGTTTGTGGTGTCTCCAGTAGTCACCACAATCTAAGCAGCACTACCTTGGCATGCAGAACTCACGTGGCTCTCACTGTGGGGCAGTGTACGATACCCTTATGGAGTGCTTCCTCCTAAACATATATTTGGTCTTGGAGATTATGGTATTTCCCGTAGTAGCCGCCATCTCAGCGTCACTATCTTGACGTAGAGGATGCATGCAGCTCTTCTGTAGGGCTGGCGAACTGCCTGGCTTCACCATAAGCAAGTGCTCTTGTGATGATTGATATAGAATAGTGGAATCAGTATTCCTAATGTTTTACAGTGATGTCATCCAAATATCTTCAAATATCTTTATGATATTTGGATAACGATATAATATATACAAATCAGACATTTGTGTAGTAGTCTCTCTCTTTTTCTTGTTGGTTCAGGATGAATTGATTCATACCTAAATTTTTAAAAACTGGCTTAAAAAGGTGACGAACTTCAAATGAAACGAATCTTGTCTGGTTTGCTCATCTCTAATTGCAACCCATGAGCATGATCATTGTCTCCATATTTCATCGCCCCTGCATCCACCATTCAACTTTGCACCATGACCAATGGCTCAGGGAGGCCACGATGCTGTATCCATTGTCACTGACCACCTTGTCCAGTTGGAGTCGGCAGGGTTACAGCCAACGGGATGATTGTTGCTTGATGTACTTGAGCAGTTGCTCGTTGGTGTGGCTACTCTCTCCCATGCCTATCAGCTCCAACATGGCATAGCAACCCTTGACCTGACATGTGATAGGAATGAGGGTTAGTGCAAGCAATCCTGTACCCAGCTGCTGTTGGGGACGGGAACATGTCCATGGAGGAGATGGAGACGGATAAGTGTCTGGTGTGGAAACCAGGCCAACACAATTGGCAGGGTGCTGCCTCACCGCTGCCGGAAAAAAACATAATTTATTAAAGTCAATTAATGATATCATAGAAGTGTTGAGGGGAACTCAATGGGTTCGTTCGCAGGAGATCAGATCGGCTGTCCAAATTAACAGACGTGTGTGTGTGCGCACGCAATAACTCGAGACGGACGCAAATGTCAGTTTGGAGTCATCCTCACGTCAGGGGCTCTCAGGTGGTCTCGCCCTGACTCCAGTTTATTACCAAACTTATATACACAGGAAGAAAGGCGGGACATTCCCCAACAAGCCAATAAGAGTTGAACACATATTGTCTTCGTTCTTCTTGACACACATCGTGGTCAGTCCAGCACAGGGTCTTGGGGGATGGTCGAATCTGTATCAGGAAGTGGACACCACCCTTGACCAGTTGTACAGCTGCATAGGTATTCACATAGGTATTGATGTATTTTGTAAGGGAAAATAGCAATAGATACATGTGTATACAAATGGCATCATACTGTGAGGAGAAAATTCAGTATTTCAACTGATCTACCTTCACAGAAGCAGGCAAAAATGTGCAGAATAAGCTTAAATGATCAAAGAGAGAGTTTACCCTGGTCACCCGAGAGAGTGTATTCTGGTCCCCCGACGGACAGGATGAATGTCTGAAACAGGAAACAGAAATTTTCTGACGTGTAGGAGGCTATCCCAAAACCTCATTCTGCAGTGGCAAGAAAATCCAAAAACAGCTGTGTTTCCTTCAGAAGAGTCATCACGTCTGAAGAAAACCATGGATAGAAAAATAGGTTTACTATTGAAAAAATGTTATACCTCATGCCTGGCAGATTGTAAAATGGACCTGACATCTATTTCTGTAGCAAGAGCACTTTGAATGGTGTCAAGTAGTGTTGAATAGAGATGAGCGAGTAGTGTTCGATCGAGCTGGTATTCGATCGAATACTACGATATTCGGCACACTCGATTTCAATCGAGTATAACGGCGATGGCGCACTTAGAATTCGTTTCCCCTCCCACCTTCCCTGGCGCTCTTTTTCCACCAATCAACATGCAGGGGGGGTATGACAGGCACGCTGAGCACGCTGGCAGCGCGAAAACAGCGTCTACATGCATTGGCTGGAAAAACCATGTGACCTCGAATATTAAAAACTCAGCTCTTCCTGCTCGTACGCATATGCTGCGTGAACTTAGTCAGGGGACAGAGGCTGGAGAAGGGAGAGACAGATTTTAGCTGTTGGACAGGCAGAGCGTGAATAAAAGCCCTTATCAGGGCTACTACAGTGGACTTCAGTGATAGCTTTACTACAATATAGACTTTACAGAGAACGGCTGCTGTATTCAGGGATAGCTGCTGGAGTAGGGACAGAGAGAGGCATTAAGTGGTGTATTAGGTGCTCTGCTACATACCAAACTATATTTGGCACTACTGCTGTGTACCTGAAAATATACAATATCTAGGCCTTTAATTTGGCAACTGTAGCTGTCGGTCCCACCGTTGCTAAACGGCTAATTACATACTGGCATGTAAATACCCACCTGCTGTTCAGTTAGTACACGGCTGTGTACTTTGAAATATACAATATCTAGGCATTTAATAAGGCCACTGTACTGTGCGTTCTCTTGCTAAATTAATCTCACATAACCTGGTGTAAATACCCACCGTCTGTTCAGTTACTACACGGCTTTGTACTTTGAAATATACAATATCTAGGCATTTTAAATAGGCCACTCTGTTCACTGTGCGAAATTCTCTGCTAAATTATCTCAAATACCTGGTGTTAAATACCCACCGTCTGTTCAGTTACTACACGGCTGTGTACTTTGAAATATACAATATCTAGGCATTTTAATAGGCCACTGTACTGTGCGTTCTCTTGTTAAATTATCTCACATACCTGGTTGTAAAAATACCCACCGTCTGTT